>NDGN011301389.1:0-15241 GCA_002564285.1 Tympanoctomys barrerae
GGCTTGGACACAGCATTCTGCCAGTGTGTGCCATAGAGCCACAGCTCTGTTACTTTAAAAATCTGTTTTTATAATGTGGGTTGAGCTTCCCTAATCTGAAAAATCTGAACATGTAAAGTTGCAGGTTGTAGTTTAAGAGACGCTCATCTTGTAAAATCTATGGAAACATTCCAAAGTCTGAGGCAGTGCTGTTCACGAGTGTTTCAGCTAAGATATGCTCAGCTGCATTAAGTTGGAAGGGCTTTGAGGAAATCAGATGGTTTTAACCTCACCATGCCTCTTATGTCAATGAGCAAATGAACTTGCCTTTCCTGCTGGGAGAGCCGCAGAAAAAATTAGTTGAGGGCTGTGTAAATAAAGGCCAACTTTTCCTTTTATCTTTTGATTTTTTTTCCTTTTGTGGCAGTGGGGGTCAAACTCGGGACCTTGCACATGCCAGTCAGGTGCTGTGCCACCGAGCTGTTTCCCTGCCCTCCTTTTCTCTTTTGGTAGATAAATATAAACTATGCTTTTGAAATTAAGAAAAGAAATAGGATTAAGTTCAACAATAAACTACACTTTCTGGCGTTGTGGGGAGGTGGCAAGTCCAGATACAAGGAGATTGCCGTAGCTTGTGTAGCTTTTTGTCTAAAATGTGTTACATGTTTATTGTGTCCTTTAAACGGAGTAAACTTTATCTTCAGTGATGATATAAGAGCATCCTGGTGTTTTTTAAAGGGTTCTTTATAGTTTCTGTTTTTTTTCCCCTAGAAATTATTGAAATGACATGGTAGTTTATATAATTTTTCCAACTTCTAATTGTACTTTTCTCTCTTTTTGGTCTTTTCGAGATAAGGTCTTGCTCTGCAGTTTAGGCTGGCCTCAGAGTCACAGCTGTGCCTCGTGAGCACTGCACAGTTCAGACTCGTAGCTATCCTCCTGTCTTAGCCTCCCCATTGCTGGGATTGCAGGCGCGCACCATCATGCCCAGTTCAGGGATGGCTCGGCATGTGGTACTGGGGATCGAACTTCTGTCCTTGCGTTTGCCAGGCAGGTGCTTAGACTGCTGACTATCTCCTTGGCCCTGAGTCATCTTTAAAAGTTTCTAACACCTTTTTTTTTTTTCTGTGGGAAAAGTAAGCCTATGTGACACCAATGCATGTAAAGTGGAATACGTTCAGTCTTCTGATATTAGTCTTATCTTCGTTTTGGAGACAGGGTCTTGTTATGTAGTTCAGGCTGTTCTTTCATTCTCTGTGTAGCTCAGGCTGGCCTGGAACTGGTGATCCTTGTATGCCATATGGCTGGCCAAGGCAGTTCTGGCTCTAACATGTGGCATGTGGCTTAGCTCTGGTGCTGCGGTTACTTGTACTCTCTGAATGGTTGGGATGACGCACATGCAGTAGTAATGTGTGTGCTAGTTAGTGAGACAAGGCACATTGGAGGGGACGACGAGAGCTTGCTAGACAGCAGATAAAATACTCAGCTGCAGGGAGGTCACGAGCCAGGTCCGAGGCCCTGGACGACTGGCGTTACGTGAGCTTGCCGATGTGACTGTCCTTAAGGATGTAGACCAGGAAAAGAAGCCTTTCAACTTAAAAGTGGATCGGGAGCAAATGGTGGTGCGGACCTCCAATCCTAGCACTATCGGAGGCAGAGGAAGCTTTCTGGGTTGAGCACTTTGGGGACAATTTAGTGAGCGTATCTCACGGAATGAAAAGGGCTTGGGAGCTTACTTTGAAGGTCCTGTGTCCAGTCCCCAGTTCTTCAATCCCCAGTACTACAACAGAAAAGAGTACAACCTGGCTGAAGGTCACTGTGTAGCCCAGGCGGGCCCAGAACTCGGCAATAACCCTTTTCACACTGGCTGTCCCGATTATTTGTTCACAGTAAGTAGCTGTGCTAGAGACCTGTGTGTTACAGTTTCGGTGCTTGTTTGATTTATGGTAAAGTTAAGTGTGTGATACTTGGCTTGGGGCACGTATTGAACCTGAAACCTTGTGTGTGCTGGGCATGTGGTGTCCACTGAGCTGTACCTCCAAGCAGTCTTTTGATTATGCTGCCTTATAGTAGAACGTTTTGGTGAAGTTGCTGTTGTTTGAATTGAGGTCTTGCTGTGCTGCCCAGGGTAGCCTCAAATTCGTGGTCTGGAGTAATCCTCTTGCTTCAGCCTCCCAGGTAGCTTGGGACTGCATGCAGATGCCACTGTTTGGGGGGTGTTTTTTGGAATGGCCCAGCTTAGAACTCAGTGTGGGGGGCAGCGGCTGCATAGCTCACTGGCCAGGGAGCAGGGCAGAGCCCGTCACTGGTCATAGGCCTCTGAAATTTTGGTCAGTGGCTGTGTGACAACTCACTTGCTGGGGAGGTCAGTCAAGTAGGAAGGGCTGCGGACAGGAAGCACACGGGTTTAAAATCCGAACCCCCAGCTCAGACCTGCGGGTGGGAGGAGTTGACTTGCCTGTGGTCTGCTTTCACACGGACAGCCCAGCGCTCAGGGCCTCCTTCAGGGTTTTTCTTTTGGTGGGGCTTGGTTTGTTCATTGGTTAATGCCTTTTCTAAGTAACTGTAAAAAGCCTGCCTATTAGGAAAGACAAGTGTGGCAGGAGTAACTCTTCGTTTGTTCGTTTGTGTTTTGGGACAGGGTCTTGCTACGTGGTTGCTGGCCTGGAGCTCACTTTGTATCCCAGGCTGACCAGGAACTCAGCAGTCCTCCTGCCTCAGACTCCTGAGTGCTGGGGTTGTAAGTGTGTGCACCCAGGCCCGGATTCAGGAGTAATTCTAACCTAGAACGCTGCTGCTGATCCCTCCACTTAGACCCCGCCGTGGGCTGTGCCATTGCTGTCCGGCAGTGGGAAGGCAGGGCTGCAGTAGTGGTCCTGGCCCAGTTAGCGAGCTGTAGAGCCAGGACTCAGAACAGTTCTCCTGGCAGGCGCTCCCCCTGTGCCGCCACACTTCCAGCTGAGCAGTGGGTGTGAGAGGTGTGTCGTGAGCACACTGCTCCTGCCGCCGCCGTAGCAGAGGTGGTGTGTGTGTGGCAGGTAGGAATCTGGAAGCCATAGTATCGACGAAGAAAAGTAAAAACGCTGTTTCCTGGAGTAGAGGAAATGCCAGAATACAAGGATGTATTGCCAGTTGTGTGTTGTGGTTGTAGGTGGGATGAGAACTCGTTAAGCTGGGTGGACGTTAGCTGTTTGGAGAATAATTTGGGGGATATATGAAGAGTGGCGTATAGAATGGTGAAGTGCTGGTTGGCTTACTTGCCTAGTGTGGATAGTCCGTGGCAGGAACTCAGGAGAGCAGCTAGCGGGGAGCCTCACTGCATATTCTAGACAGCAGTAGCTGTGAGGGAGAATACCGTGACATGTTGGTTGGTATCTGTGTCGAAGAGTTGCTGCATGATGCAATAAGGAATCACTCGCTGCTTGATGAACTGGGTGAGTGAACCGTGGAGTAGTGTGTTGTGGAAGTAAAGATAGAAGAAACACTGACTGGAGGAAAAGCTGGTGAAACTTGGGAGGTGTTTAATGTGAAGTTTACAGAATTACTGAGGACACATTCTGTTGAATTTAGCTCTTAGAGGCTTTTGCATACTTCTCTCCAAAGTTGGTTTTATTAAATCTATGCAGAGAGTCATTGGAGTTGAAGATGTCTGAGGCTTTGCTTCTTAGATGGAAGGTTATGGGGTGGGAGGGCCTGGGTGAGGGCCTGGGATTTCTCCTTACTTGCATGCTTGCTGGTTAAAACTACACAAGCGTTCTGTAATTGTGGCTAGTTACTTGTGAAGCACTGCTCTAGATAGCTGAACGGTAGAGCTGGAGAAACTTGGAGTGGAGAGAAGACATTATATTTGAAAATCTCCTGTCAGTTCTTGTTTTCTTTTGATGCTGGGGTTTGAGCTCAGGACCTTGTGCTTGCCAGGGCAGGCGCTGTACCACTGAACTATCTCCCTGGCCACTGTAAATACTAGTAAAGCTGGGTTTGGTGGCACATGCCGGTAATTTCAGTACTCTATAGGGCTGAGGTAGGATCGAAAGTTCAAGGCCACCTTGGGCTATTTATGGAGACTAAAAAAAAAGGTATAACTTGGCTACTAGTTTAAAAAGGATTATTTTTAAAACGGGACGGTCCTGCTAGGCAGTTTGCAGTTTGGGCTGGTGGTGTGCTCACCTTTGTAGTCCTGTTGCAGCAATCCTCCTGTCTCAGCCTCCAAGTGCTGCAGTTACAGGCATGCATCACCACTCCTCGTTCCGGGCTGGCACAGCATGTGGGTCTGGGGATTGAATTTGGGACCTTGTGCTTGCCAGGGAGGTGCTTATTCCTCTGAGCTATCTCAACCCAAAAAGGAAACCTTGTCATTTGAAGTATTTATACTGTATTTTTTCTCTTGCGTAGCTGCTGCTGTCTTTTCAGACTCGTTTATAGTTAACTGATCTGAATGTTTACATGATAGGAGTTTTAGGAAGGAAGAGACTTCGTTTTTATTGTATATGCTTTATGACCCAACATAGTGCCTTCTTCACATTACCACTCATAAGTCTAGTGTGGTGGTGCGTGCGTGTAATCCCAACACTCTTGGGAAGCTGAGGCAGGAGGATCATTGCAAGTTTAAGACCAGCCTGGGCTACAAAATGAGCTCAAGGACAGCCTGAACTGCATAGTGAGACCCTGTCTCCAAAAACAAAACAAAATAAAACTATTTATGGTAAGTGTTTTGTGTGCGTGTGTGTATTGTAGCAGTGGTGGGATGTAGGAGGGCCTCAGCGTGTTGGAAAGTGCTCTACTGGCTAACATCCTCACAGAGCTGCTTGTCTTGCTTTTTTGTGGCCGTCGGGATGGAACCAGAGCTTTCTGCGTGCTGGGCGAGTGCCTTACCGCGAGCGAAGCCCTGGCTCCCGACCACACAGTGTGAAGTACACTGCTTGACGAGCAGGCTGGACTTCTGAGAACAGTGGGCGTTGTAGTCTAGTGGAGCAGCCTTTGGAGAAGTGGCGTCAGCTGTATCATGGAAACAGCTTCACTGCATAAGCTAAGTGAAATGGTAGGTGTTGGGTTGGGCTATTCTTGCAGTGGACTAGACAGTGCTGCCCCCATTAGAGCAGTGAGTGTATTAGGAGAATCTTCAGTGTGTGACAGTAAGGGCCAGGAATTCGGATCCAGTGTAGGAGAGGACAGGTTTGTTGCTAGTGTTAGCTTGTCATTTGCACTTATGAATTGGTTTGGGGCTCAGAACTTAATTGTGGATTGATATGTTACAAAATAATTTTCTTGGTAGACCATAAAATTCAATTTTGTCTGTACGTACAGCAGCAGGACTCACCCAGTGGTTCTAGGATCCCCAGGAACAGTAGATCACTAAGCAGGGCTGTCCTTTTTCTGTGGTTTAGAGCAGACTGGAGCAGTGAGTCTCACCCTGGACACAGATGTTTTGGGGTGTAAAGGAAAGCCAAGTAAGGGAGCGAGCAAGTTTTAAATGAACCACAGGGTGTGCGAGACGGATGTGCAATGTCAGAGCAGCGGCGGCGGAGTTTCTGCGAGAGAAGAGCAGTGTAGAGAGGTGGGAAGTACGTTCTTAACGCGCAGGTCAAAGCCTGTGTGTGCGCCGCTGCTGCTGTGAGATTGTGTGAATGCATATCATGTCAGCGTAGACATTTGAATTACGTACCCGGTTCCAGTTTGGAGTTTATAAATTGTATTTCATAAGTGAGTAGAGATTTAATATGTTAAGTAGATTTTAATCGTTCATGTTTTGTGCCCTGTGTGATTTAGTTTGTAATTTACTGAAAGAGCTACATACCTTTATTTCCGAGCCAGCTAACTTTTATTGTATTCATTTCCTAGTGGATGTGTTGAGATGTGCGTTTAATTGTAGACACACCCTCCGATGTTGCACCTTCACTTGTAACTGTTGGAGGTAGACGTTTTGCTTGCTTGTAGGAGATAACAGGTTTCCAGGGAAGGGACGGTCCTGGCTGAAGTTGGAAGTCATGTTACTGAGATGGCTTCTGGAGGAGTACATTAGAGACGCGCAGATGCGCTGCTGAACTGTAGGAAGTGAGTAGTTTCTGGAAGCCCACTTTTATCATACTGGACAGTTTTGCTAGTGGTATTTCATACGTTAAGACCAGAGTGAATATATATCAAAAAAGCTGTTCAACAGCACAGTTGATGAACCTAGTAAGAAGGGTGTGTACTTTCATGTTGGAGAGAACTCTTCTTGCTAAGTAATTTTGAAATTCTACAAGTGAAAAATCTGTTAGCAACAACTTGATTTTTTTTTTTTTTTTTTTTGAGTAATGGAAATGTTTCACCCTTAGCTTATTCTTTACATGGTCTCTCATTTGTTGTAATTGAGTTTTTCTATAAATAGAAAGATTTTTAATGTCAAAACATTTTTGTAGCTTTTCTTTCACAAGTGTAGATTCACCATTTTTGGATGAAACAAAAACATTGTTTATTAAATGATGTTGCTCTTTCACAAAAAGGTGATGCTTCTGACCTATCACTAGTAAGCTAGCTAATTTTACCTCATTAATAAAGATTTCCCTTTCTGTTTTGTCTTATTATTACTTATCCATTACAGGGGATTGAATGCAGGGCTTTCACATCAAGCTTCATCTCCAGCCATTTTAACATTTTTTATTTTGAGGCAGGGTCTCTCTAAGTCGCTAAGTGGTCCAGGTGGGCTCACACTTGGGATCTTCCTGTCTCAGTTTCCCATAATACCAGGATTACAAGTGTACACCCGACTCCTGGCTGCCTTATTGCTATGTTTAATTTAAAGTTTTAGAATAAAGAATGAGAAAGGAAGCTTTTACTTATGTTTCAGGGAAGATGCTGTCTACCAATGGCATATGGAAAATTGGTGATGGCTGGCACTTCTGGGGCACTTGTAATACATTTGGTGCTGCCCTTTGGGTGTGTGTGTCTGTACATTTTTAAAATTTAATTTTGAGGAAGAGTACTGAATATTGAATCAGGGCCTTCACAATGAGCTACTATCCTCAATCCTTTTGTAACGTCTTGTTTTGAGGTAGAATTTTTGCTAAATTGTGAAATTGCCCAGGCTATTCTCAAACTTGTGAGCCTCCTGCCTCAGGCTCCCAGAGCCATGGGATTATAGATGTGTGCCACCAAAGCTGGTTTAAGGTTTTAAATTTTGTTCATTGCTGGGGATTAAACCCTGGATCTGCCTCAGTACGCTGGGCAGACTCCACCTGCCCAGTCCCATCATTCATTCATTCATTTAGTCAGTCAGTCTGTGTGTGTGTGTGTGTGTCTGTGTCTCTGTCTGTCTGTCTGTCTGTCTGTCTCTCTTTCTCTCTCAGGGTCATGCTGTGTAGTTCTGGCTGCTCGAGCTAACTTTGTGCCCCAGAGTTAAAATTCTTTATAAGTTTTTTCTTTCCTTAAAAGGGGCAAAATATTTACAATTACTGGGAGAAACTTTATAGGATATTACACACAATATCACTTCAGTTTGTTATAGATAAATTAATATATGAGTTCTTTTTTGGGGGAGACCCTTGGCATTGAAGCTAGGGCCTCATGTATGCTCATCATGGGCTCTGCTGCTGAGCTATCCCATAACCCCAGCGTGTATCTGTCTGGGTAGTAGGGACTTTACACTAAACTACAGCTCCCTTCCTTTTATGCTAACAGGACAAGGTTTGGCTGAGTTACTGAGTTGCCCAGATTGGGCTGGAACTTGCTGTCCTGCTAAAGCCTCCCGTGCTGGGAATACAGGTGTGTGCCACCATACCTCGCTCCTGCCTTACTCTTGAACAGTCTTTTCTTCTCTTTCTTTTTTGAACCATTTTAAAGTTGTATGCCGGAGTACTTTGCAGCTTCTAAAAGCAGAGGTTTTTTTTTTTTTTTTTTTTGTGGCCTGCTCAGTGTGCCCTAGGGGCGGGGCTGCCAGGGCGTGTGGTGGGATCTAGCTGTGGTCCCTGCGCTTTGCCTAAGCTTGCCTAAACAGCCATAAAAGCAAGGATCTTGTCTTGTGTAACCAAGATGGTTTTGTTTTTGTTTTTTGGTACTGGGAATCTACCCCAGGGTCTTGAGAATGCCAGGCAGGCACAGTGCTGCTGAGCTCTCTCCCCAGACCATCAAAGTTTCTATTTTGCTTTGTTTTTAAGTGTGGATGTAACTCAATTTTTAATTTGACTTGTGGATATTAGGTACTGTGAATTTAGTATAGGACTTATAAAGGTCAGATAGCTGGCAGATTGAAAAAGTGTAGTGCCTTTGGTAGGCTTTTTTGTGTGTACCTCACGTAAGGTGACGATGGCAGGATAGCTGTAGACGCGCGGCCAGGCAGCTCAGCAGACTACAGCACTGCTTCCCCAGGGCGCGGCGGCAGGGGCCTGAGGAGTGTCTGGCACAGCGACTGAGACTGCGTGTGGCGCGTGCGCCTGTAATCCTAGCACTTGGGGCCTGAAAACAGGAGGGTCATTACAAGTCCGATCTACGTAGTGAGACCCCGTAGACCCTGTAGACCCTGTCCTAAAATACGTGAAAATAAAGAAAGAAGAGCTACAGAGACGGCGGCCCAGCAGCAGAGCCTGAGTTGGTCCACGGTTAGGTGCAGGCGTTGCTAAAGGTGAGCCTGGCTGACGTGCTCCGTAGAGAACCGCCAGTGAGGTTCCTGCGCAGACACGGCGCGCGTAGCAGACTGCTGTGGCCGGAGTCTCCCCCGGAAGCTGCTGCTGTCCACCGGTCTCAGCTAAAGGGACATTTTACTTAGCTCTGGGTGGAGTGTACTTTCTTTTGGTCACTGTAAGTAATATCTTTTTCTCTGTGCTGAAGGTTTTGACAGGAGAACACTTGCAGGGAGTATTCTGTTCCTGATCAGGAGAGGTGAAAGTGTTAAGTTTGGTGCCAGAGTCCTTCCTGTCCCTTCCCTGATGTTCAGAAGCTGCAGGCCTGCGTTTAGAGCCAACCCTAGTTTTAATTTTTAGTTTTTGAAACAGGGTACAAGAGCTAAGCTATCCTAGAACTTGTGATCTTCCAAGTGCTGGGATTAAGATCTGGGCCTTGGAACCTGCCAGTAGTTGTTACTACTTTTCACTCCCAGACTTGTAGGTTATATTTTCTTTTGTACAGATGAGTTTGGTGTATGGAAAGTTTCCACTGAAGGTAAAGGAAGAAAATGGTCTTTCTGCGGACACAAGTCACGTGTGAATGAAAATGACAGCTTTGGAGGTGGTAGTAGTTTCTGTGCTTATATTTATTAGCTGCTGTCCCTGGTCCCCAATACATGACATGACAGGCCCCCCTCATGGGACTAGGGATTGAACCTGGGCCTGCACACTGAGCCACATCGCCAGCCTCTTTCTTTTTTCTTTTGTTGGTATTTATTACAGGGTCTACAGGGTCTCACTACACAGATCGGGCTAGTAGTGGATCCTCCTGTCCCAAACACTAGGATTACAGGCGAGCGTCACCACACCGTCTCAGTGTGCCCCAGGGGTGGGACCAGCATGTCAGGCCGGGAATCCAACCCTGGTCCTTGTTTCTGCCCAAGCAGGTGCTTTAATCTGCTGAGCTATCTGGCTGGCCCGTATCAGCCTTTTCTTGAGCCAGAGTCTTGTAGTTGCCCCGCTGGGTGTGCACGGGCAGTCTTACTGCTGCGGGCAGTGTACCCGACCAAGCCCCACAGGCACTTGTATTTTCTCTAGCCCAGACCACTCCTCAGGGGAAGATGTTCCTGAGGCGGAGTAGGAGACTAGCTACAGCGTGTAGAGGAAGGGATGCCAGGCGAGACAGTGGCATCGGGTGGGGGAGTGGCAGCCCTTTGGGAAGGTGCTGGTCAGCTTTGGACACTGTGGAAGGGATGCACAGCAGGGACTTGATAGGACATTCTTGGATAGCGACATTGGGCTGGCTGCTGGGCCAGGAGCACATGGTGAGAGGGTAGGAGTAGAAACAAAAGGAGACCTTGGACCTTGCTGTGTTGCCACATGTCCAGCCACATGGGTTTCATCTACCTAACTTAGATTCCCAGACTTTCTTTTTCTTTTTACATACCAGAGATCAAACTCAGGACCTTGTGCTTGCCAGGAAGGCACTTAAGCCACTGAGCCGTATCTCTGGCCCTTCCCAGACTTTCATTTATATCTAGGACACAAGCATATAAAGTAGTCTTCTGGACTCTGCCCCTCTGCTCAGAGTGGACTGCAGGTGAAGTCCTGGATTCTGAAGGGCGCAGAGGTAGCTTTGCTTGCTGAAGTTTTGGTGGAAGTTGAGACTTTGCCGACCTGTTTTTAGGTTGAGTTTCTGGCCTGAGAAGTGGCATTGCAGAGCTCTTGTTGCAGTGTTAGGATTCACCTCATGATAAGTGTAGTGTCACCCCTCACTTATTGTGAGGGGTACTTGTGGTGTAGACCGCTGGCTTCTAGGGAAACCTGAATAGTCTTGAGAAGATATAAGTGGGGCGCATTCCAGTATTATTTTCAAGTAATAGAGTTTTTCTTCACATAAGAGAATATTGCATGAGAAGTATAGGAGTTGAATAAGGTCGCATTGTAGAATGCGTTAGTTTATGGGGACATTTGTGGGTTTTGGGCCATTTTCATGATTGGGATCTACATGCTACTATGGAAGGAGCAGAGTCTTGGAATCCTCTTGGAGTCTGGTGCTATTTTGCCTGATGGATGCTTTTGCTCTGTTTGTTTCATATTATGTTTATGCATTGGTGGACTGGAGATCAGCACTAGAGTAGGAGGCCAGAACTGGAGCGCACGGGTAGCTTGGCATTCCGTCTGTGACAAGGAGAGCTCTGTCAGAGCCGTCCTATCGCAAAGGGGGGGGCCCGAAGCTAAACTGTTCAGGTAGAAATGGGTGACTGTTTAACGAGTTTCAATGAGATTTGAAGACAGAATTGTGTTCTGTCTACTCTTGGAGCTGAGGCTGTAACAAACCTCGTCTGAGTGGGTCCAGACTGCGTGTGGGAACGGGTAATTTTGTGGTGTCTGACTGAGGTAAGTAGTGACAGGGTTGGAGCTTGGCTGGGGCTCCTGTGGAGCAGACCATGCCAATTTCAGTTCCTAACTGTGCAAATCAAGGGTGTACATACATAGTTTTTGGTCTATAAAAAGTACATTTTTTTTTAGTATTTCATTACATGTTCTTCTACATTTTAAAGTTGGTGTCAGTTTAGGGTTCAAAAAGCCTACTACCTGTGCTGTGTTTAGGAATATCTTAATTTTTTTTTTTGTATTTTAGGGAAGGGTCTACAGGGTGTTCGAGGTCTCAACTACTAGACTGGACTCAGTCATCTGCCTGTTTACACCCTCCCGAGAGCTGGGATTACAGGCACGCACCACGCCCAGTCTCAGTTGCCATCTCAGCGTGCCCCAGGGGCAGGGCCAGCCCCCAGCCCCAGAGCTGGAACCCCGGGCCTCTTCACTTGTTTGCAGGCACGTTAGTCCACTGAGCTATTGGCTGGCCCTGAAATTTTTGTTATTACTCACGTCTGAAACATGATGATGAAGATAATAGAATTGTTAGATTATCCTGAAATGATTGAAACTAAACGTATGTGCTTGGTACTGCTTCCTATTATTGCTTTGTGGGATTAATCTGTGAAGTCTCACTTTTCTTTAAAATCAACTGGTAGTTCTTTATAGGTTTTTTTTTGTGGGGGGGATTAAATGGAAACAAAGGATGTCAGACAGCGCCCAGGAGATGGCAGCTGCTTGGTAAGTTACTTTATTTATATTTCTGTAAGGGTCTACAGGGTCTGTGGGTTCTCACTACAAATATCAGGCTCCTGGTGAGTGGCCTGTGGTCAGCCTCTCAAGAGCTGGGACTACAGGCCCCAGCCACCATACTCAGTCTCAGTAGCTGTCTCAGTGTGCCCCAGGGTGGGGCTGGCAGTCACACCAGGGATCAGACCCAGGCCTCTGCCTGAGCGGGCTTTAATCTGCCGAGCTATTTGGCCCGCCCTGATAAATTTTAATTCTTGCATCCAGTTCATAAGCTTTAACTGTTTAAACAGCTAATTAAATGAGTTTAGTCAGGATTGTTTTTCTGTATGCATTAAAAAAACTGGAATACTTTTTGAAATAAACGTGTAGTTTATAACATATCGTTTACAAGGATTTAGTTTCTCTGTTTAAAGACAAAATGTGAAGCTTCATAGGAAAATGCTTATGTCACATTTTCATGTGAATTTTTTTTTTCATTCTCTTTTTTTAAAGATAAGGTGTCACTATATTGTTCTGCCTGGGTTTGTAGTCATTATGGAGCCCAGGCTGATCCTGACCTTGAAATAAGCTCCCTGCTTCAGTCTCCCAAGTGCTGGGGTTACAGGTGTGTGCCAGTATGCCTAGCACATGTGAATTTGAGAAAACTGGATTTCTAAAAAATTGAGAGAGCACATGCCCATAACCCCAGCATGAGAGAGGCTGCATCAGGACAGTGGCCATGCGATTAAGGCCAGCCTGTGCAGCTCAGTGCAAAGCACTTGCCTAGCAGAAGCCGTCTTCAGCACCTAGTCCTACCAACAGAAACAACAAAAAGCAACAGAAATGAATATGTGATATGGAAGATTTGTAGGAATCTCTTCAAAAGCTATTTTTAAAAATAGCATGGTGGAGGGCTGGCAAGATAGCTCGGTGGACTTAAGCATCTGCTTAGGCAGGCGCGGGGACGAGTTTGATTTCCTGCACCACAGGCATGCGCTGAGTGGGCCACCAAGACCACACATGGTAGCACACAGCTGTAGTCCCAGCACTGGGGAGGCTGATGCAGGAGATCTCCAGGAGGCCAACCTGCATAGTGAGACCCTGTACCAGATGCATTAAAAAAAAACAAAGCAAAGCATTGTGGTATTTATGATGTGTATAGAATAAAATGTATGACTGTGTAGCACAGTGGAGGAGAGTGGAGAAATGGCAGTGTAGAGGGGTGGGCTCTGGCTTCCTGCTGGACCGCGGCCACTGCTGTGGACAGAAGAGGGAGCTGCTGCTGTCCCACAGCCTCTCTCTAGGCTCTGCTGGTGTCAGCAGCAGGTGCCTGCCAGAAAGGTGCGAGGAAATGTCAGAGCTTAGCAAGGCAAGAGGAGAGGATAGCGCGCCTGCCTCTAGAGAAAGCAGAGGGACCCGGGGGTCAGCTGCGGAAGCACAGGGCAGCTAACGAGAAGCCTGTGCAGGCAGAATGGTGCCCGGCTCTGTGGTAAGCCCGGCTGCCGCCGCCAGCGGGTCCATTGTGAGCACCAGGGGCGGGTCCTTAGAGTGAACAAGCATCCGCAGGTAGTGACTCACCTGCATGCTTCGTCTTCTGCCCTGTTTTCAGCCTTTGAACATTTGTGGGCTCAGTGCGTACTTCTAGGACCTCTGCCCTCAGCTGTGCTAAAGGAGGCCTCTGCAGTGAATCTCGCTGCCTCTAGAGGAGCGGTGTGGGGCAGGGTGGCCGGCCAGCTCGCGTAGGCTGTGAGCCGAGGAGCCCCAGCACCACTGGAAACAGTGTAGTAGTTTGCGGTCCCTTGCTTCAGTTTGCTTTGTAATCATTTGGTTTGCTTGGAGAATTTACGGTAGGTAATACAAATCACCCAGATTACCAGCTAAACTGATGGGAATTCAATGAGAGGATGCAGTTAAAAAAAGGTAAACACATATGTAGCATAAACTAGTACTAAAGACAGAACAGAAACCTTTTAAAATAGTAAATCCTTCAATCCTTAGTTCTGGAAAAAAAAAAAAAAAAGTAAATCCCAAAGGAAAAGAACTAGAAACAGATGGAACAGAAAACGTAAGACTGGTGGCTTTGGACTGGGCAAATAGCTCAGTGGCACAGTGCCTGCCTGAGAGCGCATGGCCCAGAGTCTTGACCTCCCCCGCGCCCCCCCCCCCAAAAAAAAGACTGGTGGTAGCTTTGGGGGAAAGGAAAGTTTTGTAAATGGGAAGGGGAAGGAGGGGTTGACAGGACAGGTGGTGACGGGGAAAATGTCAGGTTCTGTCATGTACAGGGGCAAATTCTCTAGGACGAAGGCGATTGTTAATATATATCTAAAATATACCAATGAAATCTGTTTAAAATATTAAGAGAAATAGCTTTAAACTTAGCCATGCCCATAATTACATTAAAAGTAAATATCAGAATTAAAAGGAAAAATGTGTCATTGTTATTTTTTCAAAGGAAAATGTAAGTGTATGTTTAACAAATACTTGAACCATGAAGTATGAAGGATGGAGACAGACACACTGTACCATCCAGACACTGGAGTGCTATATAGTAACGACAGACAAGAATCAGTTTCAAGATAAAAATCAGGATGGATAAAGACGGCCATTTCCTAGCCCAGCGAGAGGGCACCATGGTCCCCTGGTGTCAGGAGGGGCGGGCCACCCGTGTTGGCAGGCCCTGGGGGGCGGGGGGCGGCCAGGAGGGGCCGGAGGGGAGGGCGCACACTGGCGACTTCAGGGTGCCGCTTCCACTGTAGGCCTAATTTCACGAAGCAGAGAATCGAGGGAAGAGCGGCCAGAGGAGAAACTGGGAAAGATGCTGTCTGTGAAAGCACCACCTTGATCCTGAAAGAAAACAGCCCACAGAGACGGTGGCAGCTGAGCACCCAAGAGCACAGGAAGCAGTACAGCGCCCCGGAGACCAGCGAGGCCGCGGCCAGCCGCCCGCGGTGTTTCATGTGTGGTGGGGATGCTCAGTCAAGTCAGTGAGTGTGTGGAGCTTGGTCAGAGTGCACGTAATCCTAAAATGAAGAGCACAGCACAGCTCAGAGCAGTGAGGACATGTTGGTGCAGTGAAGGAGGTACACAGATGTCTAGTTCAAGGCGGAAATCGTAACAGCCCTGAGTAAACAGTGAGAAGATCAGCAAGGACTTCCTAGATGCGAGCCCTGCCAGCCCGAGCACCGACACCCTGAGCAGCTCTTGTCTGCAGAGCCCTCCCCCCAGCAGAAGTGTGTGTGTGTGAGAGAGAGAGAGAGAGAGAGAGAGAGAGAGAGACAGACAGGCTGGCCTCGATTGCACTGTGTACTGTAGGCTAGTCCCAGCTCTTGGCGGTCCTCCTGCCTCAGCCTGCCGAGTGCTGGCATCACAGGTGTGCACTGCCACATCCAGCTGAAGCCATGTTCATGTGGAGCGTTTCCTGAAGTCCTTCATCTAGGTCACAAAGCCTGTTCGTATAAATCTTATTTTTATTTACTTATTTTTTGATACAGGGTCTTGCTGTACAGTTTGGACTTGTAGTGATCCTCCTGTCTCAGCCTCCCTAGTGCTGGGATTACAGGTGTGCACCACCATGCCTG
>NDGN011301398.1:0-33509 GCA_002564285.1 Tympanoctomys barrerae
TGTGTTAATATCTGTTCCTTATATTATATCTGTTCCTCTAAGTAGAACCCTGACCAATACACATACTAAACTATATCTCCAGCCTGTTTGTTTTTTGAGACAAAATCTTACAAAGTTACCAAGGCTAGACTCAAATTCCCAATCTTCTTGCTCAGCCTCCATGAGTGACAGGATTTTAGGAATCTGCCACCTTTCCAAATAAATGCCTTTTGTAACACAGATAATTTTTTTTTATGGGAACCTATCTCAATTACTTACATTCAGGAATTTGTAATCTACATTAGATTACATTCATTTGATTATTTTCAAACTACAAATAGAAATTTAGTTCCTTTCTAGTCTTTGTCCTTTATTAGAAAATCAATTTTAAATACTTTTGTAAAAATATTATTGATAAATTTGTTTTAATTTTATTTTGTAAGATAGATAAGAAGAGAATTGCCCAGTGTAGGAATTACCCTTTTGACATTATAGGTAAAAAACAAATAGTTCACAAAAATGCTTTTTAACTTTACAATTTCACCTGTATATGACAAGAGCTCCTGTTTCTCAAAAATCTGTAGGTTTTTTTTTTTGTATCTTCAATTTTACCTTGTTTGAAGAGAAGTTAGGAGCGTCTATGTTATGATTGATATTAGCATCTTTGATGCCTTTATTAGACACTACTGCTTATAAGTTTCTGAATTGTCTATTCAGTGTTTGGCATAATTTATTCATGTTTAAAAGGGTTTTCTATGTTGCTTTAAATTTTTTGTTACATACAATAGTTTTTACTATTTCTATTTTTCCTTTTCAGTTCCTACTGAATGTCTCTTTGGAGAAATTTTAAACTTTGGTTAAATTTATTGCTTTTTTCATGATGCATTTTTTTTTAATCCTGAACTTATCAATGGTAACCTAAAATATTTTTGACTATCTGCAACATTGTGCTAATATTTTCAAGTGTGATTTTTGCATTAGCATGGTTTGGCTTGTTTATTAAAATTATTTATCACAATTTTATTTATTTTCATTTTATATTTTATTAGCACATTTTCAGTACATAATGAACACATTTATTATGAGGTATTTGTGCATGAAAGGAACACATCGTAATTCTGTTTTTCTGTCCCCTTCTCACTTCCCCATTTATAAAAAAGAATTGAAGGGAAAATAATACAAAAATTAAAAAATTCTGCTCCATTTCTGGTATATGTATTTTGAAATTCACTTGTTAAGGGATCATATTCTTGTAATGACTTCCTAATAAATTTATAGTTTTTCATTATGAAGCATTCTCCTATATTTCTTGAATTCTTTGTACTGGACAGTAGTTAAAGAGATAGTAATAGAGACATGTCTTTCTTGTGAATAACTTAGATAGATACAATTTTGTCTCCTACTTCAAGTGTCAGTTCTTTGTACCACATGGTGTTATATGTTGTATTTGCAAATACTCCAATATCATGTGCTGTTTTATTAACATACGCAATAACTTATGTTTAATATAATTGTTTAAATGTTTGCTTATGTATACCATTAGCTGTTTTCTGAACTAATTTAATGTATTTTAATTCATATATTCCTTCACAATTAAGTGTACTCTCTACTCCAAATTTTATTTTTTGTACACTTCACATGCATATAAAATGGACTTCATTTAAAAAAATTATTCTCTTTTAAACAATCATTTTGCATCCATAGAAACAAATAAGAGTATAATGCAGTTTTTAGTTTAGCTATCTGAGCATCATTTCCAATGCTCCGCACATTTTTCAATAGTTTGTAGGTGTGTTTCTAGTTTTTCATCTGATGTTATCTATTTATCATTGAAAAGTAAAACCAAAACCAAGAAAGCTTCTTTTAGTATTTTTGCCTTCATGATACTCTGGTAAGAAATTATTTCAGCATCTTTTTTCAAGATGATCTACATAATATTGACTGAAGGCACTGGGCCTTGTAGTGTGTCAAGGCATATCTTGAATGTATGTACTTCGTGGGTGTATTGCTGGTCACTCTGAGCTTTTACATTTTTGTTTGGAATATGGGCAAAGTTTGAAATTATGTGTTAAGTACACTAACATTTCTATAATTGCTTTGTTTTTTCAAATCGAAACTTAAATTACCTGTATGCTAGGGTACTACTACCACTCATTTCCTTGAGAAATTTTGAAATTATTGCCATTATTTTGCATCTCAGGTTTAAAATTTTGATAACTTTTAATTTTTTCTACATTCACCACAGAAGAATGAGGACTATGTGGAAAAATGAATATGTCCAGGAGCTCAAAACATTGTCCATCTAGGAAAAAAGAAAAAACAAAAGTTTCCATCATATTTACTTCTGAGAGCCAGGGAACTTTTCCACGTCTCATAGGAATGTGTCTTTCTTTTGTTATTGTTTTGCCAGTATTATTCATTCATGTGCAATAAGGATTTTTTCAATCACATAGAACTTCCCAGGGCTCTCCATCAGGAATTTAAGGGCCATGTGTTTATCCAACATTTCTTGCATTGGAAAATTGAGATGACCTGCACTGCCTTCACAGCTAAGGCAGTCTGTACTTACAGCCTGGGCAAGATTCAGCCATAGAGCACACACATTTGTTTAATGAGATCACTTCAACAAGCGGAGTGGGTGCCCAAAGTATGTGTAAGTAGAGTGCTGATACGACACTGGGAAACCCCTTCATGAACTGAAGCCAGGCTGGTTTTCGTGTTCTCAGTCCACCCTGTGTTCTATACTGTGCTTTATAGAAGGTGTAGTTGGGAAAATTTGGTTGTCACTTAATGCTCACATATGCATGTTCTGGTCATAGGAAGATGCAAATTAAAAACTATTTTTAATGGGGACCTACATAAAGTCTAATCTGTATTTGTACAACAGGCAGGAGTGTAACTGACGGGAGAGGACAGATCGTCTGGTTAAATACCCGGTGTCAGCAAGAAGCACTCTTGTAGAACTGATGTATGGAAACTTATGGTGGTGTGAGACATATTGTCCATGTTTAATATTTGTACTTCTGCAGCTACTTATATATTCATCTTTGAAGTTCTGTTAAAATATTTTTGCATTTCTATAGTTGAGGGATGATAAAAAACATAGAGAGTTTGCTATATTCAAGACTGAATGCATTCATGATTGAGTTGGTCTATCAATCCAGGACCCTTAGCAGATACAATATGTTCAAGAAAGTTAGGCAGGAATAAATAATGTGGTCTTCTAAGGCATGGATATTGTGCTATCACCCCATGGGATGAACAGAGGAGGCTAAGCCAGGTGCATAGCATATGGCAATTGTAGTTAGGATGAGGGGATTCCACTAAATGGGGTGCAGAGATCAATGAGTCAAGGGCCTCAAATTCCTGACTTAAGATATCTGTCCAAGGGCATTATTTTTAGCATGGACCAGCATTTGACAAATGGAAAAGAGTTTACGTAGTCTTTCAGATCTTCAATGACAATGCAGTTTACACATGTAGACTCAGTTGCTTATTTTGTTATAAAAATGTACATACTTAGAGTAAGGAAGACTTAATTGGGTAAGAAGAAACTTATTAGAGAGCAGAGCTATTCTCTAAATGTTCTATTTCCAAAGGGGGATATGCTTTACATTTTCATATGAATCTGTCCAGTGGATAAACTAACTAACCAAGCTTTCATGCACAGTCAAGTTTAGTCCACTTAGGGTGGCTTTTATATACCACTAGGTAAAAGAATAGTTGCTCTCTCATCTTTGACAGCAGCTATATTGTATTTTAGATGAGCTTAGACAAATTCACTGCAATATGACAATAGACTGCATTATGTTTTAACTCCAAAGAAAAAAATTAGAAGAATACATTAATAACTAGTCTTTCATGTGATCAGAGAAGTCTATATATCTGTTCTTGCCTGGCTACTAAAGCCAATTGCTCAAGTATATTACAAGCATAGTGGAAGAGCACTGCAGAAAACATTTTGAAGGAGTTTTGAGATAGTTATCAGGATAAGATTTAACCACTGTTCTATGAAACATTTACATTTCACTAGCAAAAGCTCCTGAGCAACTCCCTATGCAGCACTGCCACCATTAAAGAGGAACACTTCTGTCTTACTTTTCTCATTGCTGGGACAAAGCACCTAGCACCCAAAGTTAAGAGGAAAGGTTTATTGCAGCTCACAGTGCATGGAAGTTTCAGTTCCTCGTTGGATGGCTCTGTGGCAGGAAGTCATGAGAGAGGAGCATGGCAGAGAAGAAAGAGTTCAAGGTCAGCTGAAGACCGTACAGCACCAGAGGAGTAGAGAAGCAGAAGGGCACCTTCCTCTTGTTCATTGTCTTCTATCCAGGCTGCCTCTCCTTTGGGTGAGTGGTGCTCACACCTGGGGCAGGGCACCTAGATGCTAGCATAATATTCTGAGTCCACGCTGGCATTGTGTACTTAATCCTAACGTCATACACTCTACATCCAGCCGTGTCTGAATAGCTCCAGCTATGGGTGCATGAGGCATTAGGGGGTACCTAGACACAAGCCATAACAGCTTCTCTTCAGAAACATAACGTGAATGGGTGTTTTTCCCATAAGAGACATGATTCATATGTTGGGTGACCTCTACAGTCTAATCACGGGCCAGTAGTTGCCTCTGGAAATGTGTGTCCCTTTTATTTAACTATAAGAGTTTGTGCTTGGTGCACAAATCCTAACGAAGCCCAGACAGATGCTGCCTTCACACTGTGTATTATGATCAGTCAGCTAAGAGAGTACTGACACCTATAATTCAAATACAGCATTGGATCCCACTGACATCCCAGGAAAAGCACTCCTTAGATGACTACAAGATGAACATCTTGTAGTTCAGGGTCCTATTCAAATGAAGAAACCCTTCTGGTAACTTTACAGATACGATCTATATCTCTAATGGAGACTAAGAAAGCCCTAGTAGATAAATACCTGCACCAGTCTCTGGCCTTCTTTTTGTTGTTGGGACAGAAATAGCAAAAGGATCATCTGAAGCGAGATATTGGCCACTTCCTAGGTTGTTTCCAGTGTTTTCTCTTGGGTAAAATGTCCTTGTATGTTATCTGAACTAATGGCTGACTGTGTTACCACTTGTGCTTTAGCAGAGCATCCAGTCCTTCTTGGACAGCATCTTAATTGATGCTCAGCAGGAGCAGGTCATCAACGCTGTGGGAGGCCCAGGGCGGGTCATTTCCTCAGTCACAGCCTGATCATTGAAGGCACAGAGTCGGGGAATTGAGGTGGACTTCTAACACGACGTTATCAGTGTACTGCAATATGCCCTGCATAATGTACAGCCGACTCTTATCCTCCACCCAGAGGAAGTTGCTGAAAGGACATTTTCAATGTCAAGTTCTAGATTCTTGGTTCCTTCGATTTGGGAAATAGTTTCTATGGCTAGCACTGTCAGAATAATGCCATTCTCACAGTGTTGGTCTCCCAACAACCAGAATATCTAGGCTCTTTTGCCTTATATATAGGCCAGTTTATATTTAATTTTTATTTATTTATTTATTTATGTATTTTAGGGAAGGCCCTACAAGATGTTCAGGGTCTCACTACTAGATCAGACTTGGAGTGATCAGCTTGTTTACAGCCTCCCAAGAGCTGGGATTATGGGCGTGAGCCACCAGTCCCACTCTCACTTGCCATCTCAGTGTGCCCCAGGGCCAGGGCCAGCAGGGAAGGCCAGGGGATTGAACCCTCAGTCCCTGCACCTGCTTGCAGATGCTTTAATCTGCTGAGCTATGCGATTTTTCTTTAAAGACCAGTTTAAAATAATGAATGAACAAATAATCTTATGAAATGCTCTGGCTTCCTGAAGACCAAAAAGAAGAAGGGTTAGTTCTTTCTTGTTCAGGTAGCAGATGCTGTCCTTGGGTGAAAACAGAGCTGTGTCCCACAGCTGGCTAGGTTCACAGTCTCACACTCTGCTGCCCCAACTGTTTCAATTCCCAGTGGGGACTGAAAGTGAAGGTGAGCACAGATAACAGACGTATTTCAACCACATATGAAGTTAAGGGGACCATAACAAAAAAGATTTGTTTGATCTTGAGAGAATATACGTATTTGTAGGCTTGGATAGGGAACTCAGGCTGGGGCTCTAGGATCAAAAACTAAAGCATTTTGCTTTTCCTTCATCCTGAAAACAGGAACTTTAAAGTTTCCACATTATAGAGATGAAGGAACTACATCTCTGAAGTGTCTTCATCCTACAGGACAGAACATTCCTAAAGGGCTTTATGCTAACTTGTTTAAGGACATCAGTCACAATGACTTGCTGGGGCACTGGATTCCCTTGCAGCCAGGGACTGTATAAAGCCAACAGAAATCAAGGGTTATAACTCAACAAAAGCTTTTGCCAACTTTGTTTCCACTTCTAGATGTGTTAGCAATTGTCAGAGAAGTGCTTCTCCAGCTTTCTGAGGACCTGCTTGTTCCTTCACCTTGGGAACAGCAGTGTGGCACAGTTGGATGGTTCAGGCTAATCAGAAGGGTGAATCATCCAACATAAAATTCAAAAGTCCATGTAATAAATTTATATGAATAGTAAGTGGCCATGAAGTTCACTGTGGGTGGCATTACTCATAGGAACATTTCTCAAGATTCCAAAGGAGGATTGCTGAAGTGCAGAGGAAAATTCTCAATCTTGAGAAGGATTTTCTAGCATGTCCCAGGGAATGGCCCCTGAATGAAGGCAGCATCCTGCATCTCACAGTGTCTTATGGAACCTTCAGGCTTTTTGCTTTGCCAGGAAGGCATGTGTTGCAATGAAGCATCTGCTCATGTTGCCTAGTTTTACAAGGTCTCATAGCTGCAGACATTTTAAGGTAGGTCAAGTCACACTGAAAACAGCTAGGAAATCTTTCTCCATTCTCTGTAGTAGAGCGTGTGAAAGGCCCAAAAGAGGAAGGGGCACCAGCTCTTGCAGTACTCTTATTTTTACCCGTGACAATGTACAGCCCAAGAATAAGATGGACTCACTTTGAGGGTGGTGGGAGAGGGGCACTGTTGTCTCGCTGCTGAAGAAACTACTATATTTGGTCCCAAAGATTTATTTTTTTGTGGTACTGGGGTCGTTCCAGGGATTTTAAGGAAAAGAAAGAGAAAGACAAATGAATTATGAAACAATTGAGTCTGGAACAGTATTGAGTGAAATGGAGAAAGGGGCTTCATTATAAAGGTGCTTAGCAAAGGAATTGCAATGTCTATGGTACAGACTGAATTGTAGCACATGGGATTTTGGCCTAGAGATGGAATCTTAGTCCCACCTAAAGTTTCTATTAATATATTAGTGTGGTAAAACTTCTATAGTTCTGTTTTATATTAATACACAATCATTAAGATCCATAGTTGTTTTGATTTATTTAGTTTTTACCTGTTACTCTTTTTTAATTTTTGTTCCAGGATTCCACAGTGGATACTACATTGAATGTAGTCATTTTTTTTCCCTTCAGCACTTTCCAAGATTGTTCTTTTTTCTTTTTTTTTGAGACTATGATACTTTTGAAGATCTATGAAATTATATTCCTTTATTGAAATACCGTCTAAATTTTCCTGAGTTTTTGAAGGAAATATTGCATCTTCATCCCATTGTAATCATTGCTATGGACTGCGTACCCATGTTTACCACATGGTAACTGGGATATGTATTATCTCCATAATGTATTACTTTGATTACCTGGCTTAATGCCAGGAGATCTGGAGGCAATAAAGGTAGGAAAGGGTAACAACGAAACTATCAAAGACTGAAAAGTATTGACTTATTCTTCAATGTGAATTTACTCTTTCTCATTTTCCTATTGCCATCTTTCAGAGAAAGTAATTGTGCAGTTCACGTTCTTGGAGTGAGAATATATATATACTTTGTCCTTCCACAGTGACTAATTCAGTAATTTATTTGGAATTGTTCAGCATAAAATCTTGTTTCTTATTGCTCATTTAGTAATTTATCCACTCATTCATTTATCAGTATATATGTTTTGTACTGTAAATAATAGCCTACTGTTTTTTTATTGCTCAGATTATTTCATTGGTAGGCACTGGCCCTTGTTTCAGTTGGTTCCCCTACCATTTAGACCTGTTCTCTTTATAATAATAATCTTTGTCTTTCCCATTTTTCTAGCAGTAAAAGATGACCAGAGCACATCCTAAATGCTTCTTGCTCCTGTCCTAGAGTTTGCCATTTCTTCCAAAAGTATATGTTTACTGAGGTTAAAAACCAACACTTGAAAGCAAATACATTATCCCTATTGGAGCATGATTAATTTTATGCACTCTTAGTTGAAAGAGAATTCATATGTATTTCTATGTATTAACTATTTATATGAACTCCATAAATGTTTTTATGTAAGCATCTAAATCTCTATTAATTTAAACATTAAATATCACATGCCCCCATATGTAGTCTATTATCACATATATTGCTTTAACATTGTCCTCAGGTGTGTTTGATTTTCCTCTACAGTCATAAGAAACTTGGCTCTAAAATCTATCTTCTCCTTAGGCAACTGTTCAGTTTCAGTAGACATGTATGGTAATATTATAATTTTAACCTGCCATCTCATGGCAATAAAGTTCATCAAATAGAGCATTTATGCCGTGCCTTTGATTTTACCCTAAGACTGCATTTTGAAAGTGCTGCATCAGCACCTTTCCATTGTTTTTACTGATGTTACCTTAACCAAATGGAGTGAGTATATTTTCACAAATCTTCAGTCTTCCTTGGGATCCTTCAAAGTCCTTAAGTTTTTTTTTTTTAAATTGGCATAAGGAGATAGTTATGCATACACTACACAGTATATATTATGTTGTCATATTTGATTTTGACAAATAACAATGCCATTGTCCCATATAATAGAATCATACACAGCAATTTCACACACACAAAAGTTGTTTAATATTTTAGCCCTTTGTCAATATCTTCAAAAATGCCTCTCAACGTTTACTCATTTTATTTCTACAGTTTTGCTTTTCCTACTTAATTCTAAAATCAAATATGAGAATTATGCAGTATGTAGCATTTTGAGATTAGGTTCTTTACATAACAATAGGAATTCTATGTTCCTCTGCTTCTTTTATAACTTGAGAGCTCGTTCACATTTCCCACAAGCACTACTTCGTCGGGTGAATCTACAGCAGTCTTTCCATCAGTCTCCTGAATGGCACTGTGTTGCGTCAGTCTTTAGTCAATTATGAAGAAAGTGTGTGGTACACATCAGTGTGCACGATTTTTTTTATTTTTTAAAGAATAAAAAATATTAAAAAGAGATAAAAATATTAAAAAGAAATTAAAACATTAGAAATGATACTGAGTTTCACTAAACACAACAACAGGAATTCAACAACGATTGTTATATTGGATATTGTCTTCATCAAGATAGTTGTTCAGATTACGAGATATAAGCATGCAAATTTAGTCCAAATTGGTCATAAAGCATTAAGGAGAGTGGAAAAAATTAAACACTGACTTCTCCTTTCAATAGCCTAGAGATATACCCAAGCTATGAAGGTGCCTTCTGTCCCTCACCGTGCTCAAGTGAATCTAAATTTATTCCTCCTAGATACCATTGTGTCAAACCATTTTTAAAAAATGTAAAATAATTGATTATTGTCATTTATCCTTTACTTTCCTACTACTTGTTCAGAGTAACACTCTTTAATTTCAGCATTGTAAAAGAGAAGGAATGCTTTTATTATTGTTATGATTGAATTTGCTGTGCCTTTTGTCTACTACTTTCATTGATATCTCATATCCTATTAGCTGATTTTCTTTGTTCTCTTAATAAAGTAAGTTTTGGATATTGCACTACATTAAGGAGAGATATGTGAATACAAATGACCGTAGTGTTTGTTGACATTAAACAAGCTAGACCTACTCCTTCAGCTGTCATATGAAATAGTTGTTTTGCTTATTATATGTTACCTAGAAATTGCCCTATAATTTGAAATTTTCCAATTTTGATTAATTGCTCTCCCATGGATTCCAAAAAAAGAACACAAGAACCAGATCACTATATAATAAAATATATCTAAAATTATGTAGTTTCTAAAGACAGTCTAATTATCAAAGCACTATGTACATATCTTTTAGAAATCCATTATCCATAGTGCTCTACCATACTAGATCAAATATCCATGAATAAAATGGCCAGTTTATTTAACCTGAACTTAATCTTTCTAACCTGGCTCTCTTGCTTTCATTATTAATGGGCAGTAAATATGGTAACCTTAGAAACTATTGATTTTTCTTCAACATTGTACAAGTTTGAAATATGAATTCATACCTTCCATGTGCTTCTTCTTGAATTTCTACTCAGAAATTATTATTTAGTAACAGTGAAAATGATATTAATATGCATTGCTCAGTGATGATACTTGAAATATCATGAAACTATTCAAACATTCACTGGGTAAATATTTGGAATCATTTATCTACACATTATGAAAACCTAAAGCAGTTTTTGCTCTGATTAAATGTATAATGTTGGAGGAGGAAATAACAAATAGTAACAGAAATGGTAACAAGCCCTTTGAGAATACAAAGTGCTGAATATAAGATTCAGCCAATATCTTATGGTCATTATTACATGGTAGATGTTTCTGGCCACTACAATGAAATTCCACAATTTTAATAGATTAGAACATGTGCAATTCATTAGTGTGTTGTTCTTCAGGAAGGAAGTCTGAAATGAGTGAGTCAGAGATGCTGTGCTTGTATCTAGATATCCAGGGGAGTCTGTTTTGCCTCTTCCTAGCTTCTCCAGTACATGTATTGTCCCCCCTGAATATTGATAAACCAATACTCTTCAAATTTTCAAATATTTATTTTGCATTATAAAAGAATAAATTGCAATCTTCAAGACTAAGAAATTTGTATCATCAAATATAGAATATATTTTAAAATATCCAGAATAGAGAGAATGTAATAATGAATAACATTCATCCCACAATTGAATTCTCAAAACGTACCATTTTTAATTGCTAAGAGATGTCAAATGAGAGATAATCTAACAGTTTTAAGTGGTTTTAAAATGTGTACATATCAATTTTAAAAATAAATCTTTGATGTGATTTTCACTTTTGCAATAATTTTAGCCTTTGAAGCTACTTGGAATTTAATTTACATCCACAGAGTATAAACTTTTGCATTAAGTTGAAGATAGACCCTTATTTAGCACAAACAAGGTCAGAAGATCAACAGGATTTGAAACGAATGTTATTTTCAAATGTATAAACTCAGCTTTATTGGTGCTTTTAAACCAACTAGCCCACTTGTTTCTAATCAAAAGCTTTAATCATCATTGACTGTAAGACGCTTTTCAACTCTGCCTCTCATATGGGTCAGACAAGCATTTCTTGTCACACAATTTGAGGGAAAAAAACATCCACAGATAAATCTGAAATAGAAGACCAAGACACCAAGGAGTTTTGATTTAAAATTTACTTCTTTGAAGTGAATGGCATTAGTAGTTGAAAAAAAAGAAGTGAGAACAAAAATGTGGAGCCCAGTGTTTGCCTGCAATAGAAAGGAGAAAGCCTTTTACTGTGCAAGGTCCCCTGTGTACACACAGTGGCACACCTTGTTCTGGATCTACGATGAAAGTGAGTGATATCTTGTGCACATCAAGATCAGAATTGGAAGCAAATCTAGGTCCCGTTTCCTTAGGAGGGACTCTTGCAGTGAGCGTTCCTGTTACACTCTATCACAAACCCTCCTAGGTTCTCAAAGAGTGGTTAAGACATGTTTTCATTATCTTTCTCTTCCTGTAGCTTCCTTGTAGAGTCCAACTATCATATCTTGTATGTACTGAATTACCAAGAAATTAATTTTGTAGGTGTAAGCTCTGAAACTGACTTTATTCTCATTGTATCGATTAGGCCAAGTATCACAATATTAGAGGCTCAAATGCTAATCAAAAAAATATTCAACACACATCATCCAACTTGCTATCAAATCATTGGTGTGAAATACGTCTTTAAATTTCCCAGTATAAAGATGAGCATCTGATCCAAGAGAAATGGATACAAAAGGAAGCATTTGAAGCTCACAACTGTTGATGCCTTAAATTTCTGAAAGTGGGGTCATGAATGCTTCTGGGAACTTTTACCAGCGTCTTTACTCTCTGGCTTTCACTAGCACCTCACTTGTCTTCTTACAAATTTTAGAATTTTTAATGATCCTTTCAGAAACACCTTGAATCAGTAGTGTTCTCAAGTAGGCCATTGTTTTTATCATAAAAATCCCACTTTAGAATTCCTCTTAAAGAACAAAGATTATTACCCATGCAAAATTTTTTTAACTGTTTTACATGAACTGAAATATCTAATGAAATTCGACAGAATGGGTGCCTTGATTGATACAGAGATTGTTCAGAGCAGCATTACAAAAAGAAAACTTTGGGAACATGCTTCACTTAGCAGCTACACTTCCAATTTCCTTTTCAAGTACTTACATTTATGAATCTTGCAGAAAACAATGACCCTGTGCACATTTGCTATGAGCTCTTTTTATTCATTATTTACATTTGGTGAACACTGTTTTACTATTTTCATCTGCTACTGCATTTCCTGAATAAATGGAAAACACTAGAAATGAGCAAATAGATAAAAGAAAATGTAAATAGCATCAGAGAAAGTCATATTAAAGAATAATCATGGATAAATAACATGAAAAATGCTTATAGTCTCCCAATATGTTTAGCTGAGCATGTTGCTAAATATTTAATATACAATCCGTTTTCATACTTCATAAGAGAAATACTTAGGAAAGTAGAATTATGCTTTCATGTTTTCACTTTTTGTTTTCTTTAAGTCATGCTTTTGGAGAAATATTCTTGTTACCAAAAAAATCAATGTTCTTGATACCAAAAAAATCATATTTTCAATCTTAAAAAAATGGTTGTTTCAGAATTTTCTTAATATTTATGAAATACTTTCTTTAATCAATTAAAAATTAATGTTATCTAGGTTGCGATTGTTTTATGAGGTAATATCTTTGAAGAATGCAGGTAATTATTTTTAGATATATTTCAATCTATCAATGCTAAGTCTTTCACCTTTCAGGAAACGCTATGTAACATTTTAACCACACTGCACTGGAACTAAAGTGCCAGGAAAATTATAATTTCTAGAATTCATTTTTTAAAAGTGGCAGTGTTAATTTAAAACATGTCTTTCACTAAATTAAGTGGTAAGGTCCAGAGGATGAATGAATGACATGCCTGGGAAATTCAATATTACTAATATTTAAGCTGTATCTGATGAGCTACCAAAATGAATTCAGAGGGAATCTACTACTGTCATTTTATGCATTATATGATAAATACATATTGCTCTATGTATGAATAAATGCCACATAGAATATTCCAATTACTGTTATTCTAAAAGTAAACTATAATTGCAATCTCTTGTATTGGTTTCTCCTTATGGAATCCAGGATCATTGCTCCTCAGTGTTTATGCTTTTATTAAGAACCATTAGAAGGGCCAGGGAGATGGCTCAGTGGAATAAGCACTTCCCTGGCAAGCGCAAGGGCCTGAGTTCAATCCCCGGTTCAGCAAAAACAAAACAAAACAATTAGAAAAAAAAGGATTCTATAAAGTCTCATCAATACAATAAACTTCTTTTAAATTTATGATTTGTCTGGTTCAATGTGTCCAGCCATTTGCTACCTCATTTTTTTACCACCTTCAACATTCTTTAAGTTATTAGAGAATGCGTCACATTTGTTTCCAAGCACAGATTTCCTTTCATACATTTTGTAATAAAAAGAGACTAAAGTGCTCAAAGGAGTTAATACTGCTTCGCAAATGTTTCAAAAGCTTTCTTGGTATATTTATGTCCTCTGAGGATTAACAAAATATAGCCTCAAACTTGCAATAAAAACTGCTAAAAATTAAAATGGAAAATATAAAATATAACAATGAGTTCCACAATGAATTCTTAGTTTGAATTACTATTAAAGCCCATCCTTTCCATTGTTATCAAAACTGCATATAATATCTAGTACATGCATTTGGTACAAGAAGAATATTTAAACTCATGAATTTCAAATTATGACTCATTTAAAACCCATCAAGTTATAAAAGAAAGAGCTAGAGGCCCAAGACTCTCAAACTGGTTCGCAAATAGCAGTATCTTCTTTATGGTCACTCCACATAACGTATGGAAATTTAATGATTCTCCAGAGGTCTTTATAGTTCAGGCATCCAGATGATAAGATACAAAATGGACCATATTAGCTGTTGGCTGCGTATCTTTCTTCACTGTGATAGAGTTAGTCTGCACAGCTGGTGCATGCGTTATATTTCAAATCCAGATACTGGCTAGAAAGTTTGCATACAAAAATGCATAATATATTCCAGTACAATTTTGAAATATGTCATCATCCAGATTACCTTCATAAAACAAAATAGGTAATTTGCAAAAGGTGCTTTAAGAAACAATTGATTCATTCTGGATTGATGATTATACCCCAAATCTGCATAGTATGCACAGAATATTTTTGAAATTAAATTATTTTATAGGCCACATAATTATTAACATGCCATCAGAGAGAACATCTCAGTGGTTAGTTGATTCTTCTTTGTTCCCTCATAACGATACTACAGGCTTTTTCGAAAGAGCCTGAATGATTCACAAACCTGCGGTCCTGTCACAATGTATTTGCTGACAAATAACACAAATTCACTGAAGAGGGTTGAGAACTGAAAGGGAGAAAATTCTTTTCATATGGTAGCCTGCACATTTAACATTAAGTAGGTAAATGTCTAACAGAGAATAGGTACCTTTTCTGGCAGTTATCTAAGCATAGTACAGAATAATATTGCTGGATGGAAAAAGCCCAGTTAATGCTGTCATTACATGCTATCCCTTTTTAGAGCAGATAAAGTACTTTGTCACGGAAATGTTCTTGCTCATATTTCTAGTTGTCAACAATACACAACGTTAGCTTTAACTTCCATGCTTTAACCTAAAGAATTTGTATTTGTATATGAATTAAATTGCATGGAATAAAATATTAAATGTAGGGCCAGCCAAAAAGCTCAGTGGATTAAAGCGCCTGCTTAGTCAGAAGCAGGGGCAGAGGTTTGATCCCTGGGCTTGCTGAGCCAGCCCTGCCCCTGGGGCCCATTTAGACAGGGATTGAGACTGGACGTGGTGGAGCCTGCCTGTAATCCCAGCACTTAGGAGGCTGTAGACAGGAGAATCACTATGATTCCAATCTACCCAGTGAGACCCTATACACCCCGTACAACTGGTCCTAAAGTACAAAAGATAAATAAATAAATAAACATTAAATGTAAATTAACAAACTTTCAATATAAATTAGAAAAATCTTAGCTAAGTGTGATTATAGGCCCAGTTTCATTTTTTTCATTCTATAGAACATTTCATCCATTCATTTTCTTGATTTTATGTTATTCACTAATTTTTCTTTAAAGAAATATTTTTGAATTAACAGCATCTACTAAGTCTAAAGAAGAAGATGTTTTACAAATGAATAAAAGCAAAAAAGAGGAACAAGTAAAAAAAAATGTAAAATACAGACAAAAATATCTCTGGCTTTTAGTGCCACATAATTGACAAGGTTTGAGTATTTTGACATCTACAAAACTGAGTATTTTACCATCAGGTTGTTAATATTTTATGCATGTATTTAAAAAATTTTTAATAATATATTCTTTTTTTTTCCTTTGGCAGAACTGGGGATTGAACTCAGGCCCTTGTGCTTGCCAGGGAAGGGTTTATTCTACTGAGCCATCTCCCCGACCCCCATAATTTATTCTAGAACCTTTTTTATGCACAAAATTCATTCATTAAGTTTGCAGAAATGAATGTCTTGTATTTTCTGCATTTATCTATCTTGACCTTCTACTCTCTCAACTAGATAGTAGCCAAATCAGGTTCACTCTAAAATAAAATCCCCTGTATTTGCTTTTGGCGTCAACAGTCTTGATCTTATGCTAATCCTTTTCACTAGCTCCTTTCTGTAGCACTGTGTAATTATTTTATACTTAACTTCATCTTCTGGCAAAATAAAATTTAACTGCAGCTGGATATAGCCTGAAAAAAAACCACCCAACAATGGAGAAATCATTGATTGGCATCACTTCATGTGTCCCATTACACATTATCAAACATTCCAGCTGACTGCTGCAGTTCATGACTGTGCCAGTCAACTAGTTTCCATCTCTTCTCTAATAAAATAATGACCTCTTTGCAGTACTTGTGCCATATCTATGATTTTGTCATTGTTATCTCAGCAAGTATATAATACATCAATAGAGAATATGTTCTGAAACCTACATCTAGCTCATCATTTCAGTGATGGAAGGGGAGACTTTTCAATAAAACTCTACTGACCACTTTATGTATTGATGAAAGACTGTCCTAAGTCTGTGTTTCAGTTTTCCTTTTTGCTGGCCCTCTGAGACAAACTCCACAATGCTAACAGAGGTTCTTCTCTGGAATAGGTTCCGAATGTGAATTCTTGCCCTACGCTCTCTATTCCTTCCATCTCTAACCAAGATCACTCCATTAACATTTACTATAAATATTATTCTAATGCAAACTAAGCTCTTATTCTCCACTTCTGCATGGCCTGAAGTGCTTCAATAAACTTAGATTCTGCATTATGAAATGATAACATCATAATCTGTTTATTACCTATCTTGCAAGCATAATCTCAACATTCCCTTTATTAAATGCTCCAGGAAGAGTGGATGAGGAATCATGCCTGTGCATAATAGTCAGCTTTTCCATAATGAGGCAAGGCCTTGTGTGTTTCTTTCTTCATAATTGTTTTTTCCATTCTTCAGATTTTCAGTCCCAAATATTCTAATCTTTAAGCTACAATTTAGTTTTCTCCTTAGAAAATCATTATCTATTTTCTTAATTAGAAAAAATTTAAATTTGTTAGAATAAAATTAGTGAATTTGTTTCAGATTCACTGGATTTATATTTAAGTTTTTGAAGACAAATATCATGTATATTCTTCAAATCTTCAGTGCCTACTGTGCCCTGGTTTACTAGGTTTGCTTAAGGTTTATTGAGCTTATAACAATAATTTAATATGTTCTAAGCATTTCTGAATATTCAGATAAGACTTATGAGATAATATATTAAAAACTGATCTTTATAATTTCACTACTTTTGAGATGTAGGTCACTTGCAAAATAAAAATAGATGTGTTATTAATGAGACAAGATGGTTGAATATTACAGTAATATAAATAATTTAAAAAAATTAAACCCTTAAATGTATAAATCTAAGAATTAATTGAACAATATTATAAATAGTTGAATATAAAATGTATTTAGCATTTTTGTTTTATTTTAAATCTATCCATTAGATTTTTAATTCTAGGTCACTATTTTGTTTTCTGCTTTCTCCGCGGGTCAGGGTGACACTCATTTTCTTGTTATACTTCACTGTATGATAAACTTGCCTTTTTTAATGCAAACTCTGGATGTGCTAATAGCATTTGTGAGAACTGTGCTAAAAGAAATCCTGCCTCACCTCCCAATCATACACTACAGAGCTCTTCACATAACATGGTAGTCAAAGCTAAAGAACGACACACCAGATGCTCACACTCAGAAACCAGAAAAATGATTCTAAAATTATCGCAGCACCACAATTTTCATGTATCATTCAAGTAGTCATTGTTGTATGAACAATTTCATTACAGAAAAAATGGCATCGATAGAGAAACAACACATAGTTTCATTAGGCAGGGAATTCTGCATTATGCGATCACCAGACTCAAGTTCAACGTGCGACTGTTGGCAAAGTGTTATGAAGGCCACCACCTGACAAAAGCGAGGCAAGGTCTGTGACCTGCATTCCTGAGTGAGGGGGCTATAAATGAACATGCGTGTTGAACGAAAGCAGTTATGGGAATACCATGAGCCAAAGCGCATGTCTGAACATTAATAATGCTTAAATGAATAAGCTGTTCAGGATAAGCAACATAAGCAACGCACATCACTTTATTCATCCTGTCATTAGACCACTCATGCCCCAAACTTTCACTGATTTGTATTTTGTAAATGCCATACCAGGTGGCAGGATACTTTATGCAAAAGAGTTGGTCTCCTGTCTGTGTGAATCTCATGGTTAAATGTAAAAATGTGCAATTACAATTTAAGAAAACACAGGGAATTTTGAAGTCAAAGAAAAATACTGCACATGAGTGCCTAGAAATTAGGAAGATAGGACTCAGTGGAAGAATTAAGGAATCTGGGGAAATGGACTTCTCTCCCAAATGGTAGCTATCAGCTTGCCAAATGGATAAAGGAAATCTTGGCAATTGGGACAAATTAATTCAAATTCTTGAATTTGTTGTAGGTTGAATGTGGTATGAATACGTGAAATGTGTTCACATGTACCAAAATGGACTCTATTAACAAAGGTATCTTATTCGTATCTAGTTGAAATGTTCAATTTATCTTAAAGAATCTATGTTTCTACCTTCTCTTAGTTGTTTGCAGTTGCTTCAGCACATATATATATATATATATATATATATATATATATATTCCACTGGTATTTTAAATTTTTATTATAAATTCATAAAACTATTGAATTAAAAATTCTTAATGATTTATTCAATTTACCTTAGCAGAAATTACAAATGTTAACATTTTTGTTTTCAAATGAAAAATACAATGCACTCAACTTTTGAAGATAGGTTTCCTGGGCTTAACATTGATATTTAGATGTAAAGGTTTTTAAGTCTTAATCCTTTATATGTAAAGTTAATACATAGTAATTTATCTGACCTTTCTGAATATTCATGATAAAGAATTGGAACAATGAAATATTGCTTACATAAAGCTCAACGTCCTGGAACATGAGCTAAGAAGGGAAATAGGAAGACTGAAATAAATTAGTTGGGCAGTGAGGAAACAAATTCATAGAGAGAGGTGGCAACACATTGTTAAAGGATAGCTGGAGGCAAAATAGGTGAAAATCACAAAGAAGAGATGGAAGCACTGAAAGGGAAACAAAATTGCAAAGGAGTAGAAAAAGCAAAGGCTTAATAGTTATTCTGAGTAAGCCATATTGACAGAATGCCAAAAGAATTAGGGTCTAATCAATCTAGAGGCCTGAAGACTATAGGGAAAAGGCCTGATCAGATAAATGAAGTCTGTTAAAAAAAAAAAAAAGGCAAGGAAACAAACTGCTTTTGAAGGGAATATTATGTTCCTGCCAAAATCCTTTGACTCAAAAAAAAAAAAAAAAAAAGGAGAGACTAATGATCTTTCTAGTATATGACAGTTGGGTCATAATCTTGGTTTTATTCAAAGAAATGATTGACCCTATTTTTTGTTAACGTATTGAAGGTCTAGGGCACCATCTCTCCATGAAGGGAAAGTTTGACCCTTTCCTAAATCAATCATCTTGAAACCATGATTGTGCTCTATTTACTCAACATGAAACAAGAAAGGGTGGTAAGATTAATTAAATAATAGCACAAATATTGTTTTAGTGTGTATGATCTAAGCAGTAAGGCTAGCCATTTGAATTAATGACTTCTTTAATTTTCAAATACAGCGAAAGCTCTCTTAATTGATTCCACTTACCTGGCTCCTCTCATGAATGGACATTCTCCCTTCAGGGTACACAAGAAACACAGTTGAGCTGTTTTCAAATCAGCAAACACATTTCTGCTTCCACCAGGTGTTTTGATGGCCTCCAACAGTGATGCTTAACTGATTGTGGTGACCTGTGGAGCAGCACAGGACTGAATTAGATCAGCATAGCCCTGAGTGTGGCTCAAGGAGTTAACTGAAGACAGAAGAACCAGCCTGGGCATGAGCAGCACCAACCAACAGCTCTATAGCCTCAATAGAATAAAAAGGGAAATGCAAAAGCAAGGCTCCCTTCTGCTTCTCGAGCTGCTCCAGGCTCCACCTTCTTCGTGGGCGTGGTCTCCTGGCTTCCACCATTGACTCTTCAGTCTTCCACCTCAGATCTTTTAGCCTCCTGATACTGACTTACACGGGACACAACAGTGAGATTCAAGCCTTCCCCCCTTGGCTGGACCCTTCAGATCTCCAGCATGCAGACAGCCCTCCTGTGCTCTTCCACACTTCATTCTGAGGGTGGCCATTGTAGGGCTACCTTGTAAATCTTTCTTTAATTTATGTATCTTGGAATAAATCTGTTTCTCTATTGAACCCTGACAGATACACTAATCTTATTTGCAATTGTTATCTGATTTTGCTATAAGAACAATGTCTGTAGCTGAAATAATACAGTATTATATAATTATATGACTGCATACATACCCCAAGCAGGGGTATGATGAGTGAAACAGGAATAGAGTTGTTGCAAAAACAAATATGCTTGTTCAATAGACTGATACCCTGTGAGAACTTTCAGGAGTCCATAAAAATGGTGTGAAGCAGTACTATTTTTATTAATTTTTAGATTAATGGGAAAATAAACTAAACCTTTTAGCAAAGTCATCTGTATTGGATATAAAATACTGAAGTCCGCTACTTGGTCCACTTTGCAATCTTGGGTAATTAATATCTAGCCTATATTTTCATTGGCTGTAATGGGAATTTAAGATGGATACAACTTTTTTTCCCTTCTCTACATCTTCTTTTGACAATATAACTTGTTTTCCTTCCTCGAGAACAGTCGCTTCAGTGCCCTGGATCCTTGATCCTCAGTGAGTCTTTGGGATCGGAACAGGTGTGGGTGATGGTGGAACACAGAATTACGCTGTGAAGAAACCCATATCATCCTTGGCAAAAATAAGCACACACAGGGCCACAGAGTGTAAAAAGGAGGCACACAATACAAGTGACTGGTAAATATAGTTACAGACATTTTATTTATAGTTAGTAAAATTGTGAAAAAAAATCAAGTCAAGAGGTAGCATTATTCTGAAAAGAAAATCTGATGAAGCCAATGACACAATTCTCATACTCATGCCAGCTTTAATAGTAGGTATTGTAGTACTGGAAAATGTCATCTATATATAGACTAAGGTTAATGACAAGAAAAGGAAGAAAAATTTATTGTTCACTTAGTTATCACATTTGCTTGGAAATAGCATAACATTTAATATTTTACTAAAAAATATTCACAAAAGGTAATTATTTATTATCTCAAAGGAATTTGTTAGTAGTGTCACAGAAATCAAAAGAACACAATTAAGTATGTGAAAATTTATCATAACAATTCAATTACATATGTCGCACCTACTTGTCAACTCATGTTTTGGTGTATTTGAAGTTGGCCTTTGTGGTACACAATCTTTGTCACTTTCTTTTGCTTTAAAATTCATACTCAATTTTCTGAAATCAACTTAAAAACTACACTAAATGGTGTTACATTAGATAAATAGATTTCTTCTAAAAATTTAGTTTTAATTAAATTATTTTTCTCCAAGTGATTCAATCTAACAAAGCAATTCAGTTATTTAGAACATGTAGTAAATGCACTGAATTATCACACAAGTATGAATAGTAATGGCTTATCTTCAGTACTTGCTGATTGGTTTTTGTCCTCTAGTCTTTATGGTAAATATAGGGATAGCCCTTGCTTACATATACTTTAGGTAGTAACCAATCTTTAATACAGATTATTCCTAATACACACAATTGAATATTGATGTTTTCTGCTTGAATAGTGTTGTTCACCTTTATCCATGCTTCCAAGAGCTCAAATTAAAAGATCCCCACTAATGGAATGGAGACCATACCGGAAGCACTTGCAATACACATATTGCTTGCCCCATTACTTTCACAATTTCATTATTCAATTATCAGAGGAATACTTTAATGTATACTATGCACAATATGTGGACCTTTTTCAGGTCAAGGTTTAATTTCTAAAATATACAAAATTTAAGGATCTCTGAAGTTTTCTTAACAAATTTCTTAACAAAGAATTCTAAAACAACTCCACTCCTAATACTTTTCAAACAAGCTCGGAGTATATGTAAAACAAAGTATCACTTTACTTGAAGAATTATCAGAAAGACTCATTGGCTCTGATAACAGAAAAAACCTTCAAAAACATTCAAACAAATATAAACTAACCAGAAATGAATTACTTCTTCCATCTTTCTGAAGCATTTAAGTTTGTGAAACTGCTAAAACTAAAGCAATAAACTGAACTGACTATATCTAGTTAGAAATTGAATTGTTCAATCTTTGAGCACTAAGCCTACTAACAACTCCCAAGTTTATAAAATCTTCAAATTAAATAAAATTTTACATGACACAGCATTGCTTAATCAAATATAACCTTACTTGCCCTCTATTTCTCTATGATGTCCTTTTGTTTTAATATTTTACTCAAATATGAAAAAAACCCTATCTGGCAAATCATTTCATTACTGCAAGGCCTATTAGATGAACTACAAAACTCCTGCTGGCTACCGAGGCATGTTTCTCCAGAGGCAGAAGTTTCTCAGCAATTGGGTTGACAGTATACTGAAGAGAAGCACAGGGGATCCAATTTGCTTGGAGTGAGGAAAGGCAAGATGCCATCTTTTAAAACTTTCCTGTGGGTCATACACATTGAGACTTCAAGTATACAATAACATATGAGCATGTTAGCTGGGCATGTAGCTCACTGTTACAATATTTGCCTAGCATACCTGAGTTCCCAGGCTTGATCTCCAGCACTGCCAATTATCACAATAATAAACTAAAAATTAGAATGAAGAAATGAATACGAATCACTAGGATTTATACTGCAACAATAATCAAAATGTAAGAGTGTATATGGCTAGGCACAACTATCTCAAATATTTCTAATGGTACACTTACAAAAATGACTGAAAAATTCACGCCAGACTAGCAAAATTGAAGTCATATTGATTCCTTTAAAACGTAATTATATTGACAAGCATGTATTTTAAAAATATATTAAGTTGGGTAGTAAGACAGGAAGACAATGTAAACAATTGTTTCAAGAATTGTCATGGTAGCTATGAGACATTGCAGTTGGAGAGAATTTCTTTTGTCATTGTTGATCTTTTTGCTACTTTGCTTAATGGGCTGCACGATGTGGCTCTTGTTGTCAAGAGTCATGAAAATGTAGTGATTCATTGTATGAGTGAGTATGAAGGTATTTTGTCAGGGATGTGGCAAGGGAGAGGAGTCCCAAAACACAAAAGAGGAATCACCTTAGTCTTGAGAAAACACCTTTTTTTATTAGAATTGGAGAACAAGTAAAAGGGGTAACTTTGAATGTGTTTCACTTGGTAAGAAATTAAAATCCATTTCAATTGTTATTGTCTCAGTTAATGAAGGAGAATATATGGTTTGATAGTTAGGTGGGGTAGGTAGTTTTCTGGTGATACCTAGGGCATTTTGAAATCTTTACATGAGTTACCTAGACTGTGATATAATGCCCTACATATTTTTGGCTTATGCTTTACAGAATCTTATAAGATTTCTGTGAATATATACACTATTTTATTTCCATTTCTCCATAGCAGAGTTTTGAGTCAATTTAGTTTTCTAAATACACCAATTTTGGGGGCCGACCTGCTAGTTCAGCATACTAAAGTGCTGCTTAAGCAGAATGCAATGGCCTGGGTTCGATCCCTGGCTTGCCATGCTGGTCCAGCCCTTGGGCCATGTTGAGACAGAGACTGAGACTGGGTGAGGTGCAGTGGGCCTGTAATCCCAGCAGTTTAGAGGCTGTTAACAGGAGAATCACTACGAGTCTGATCTACGTAGTGAGACCCTGAACACACTGTAGACCCCACCCTAAATACAGATATACATACGTACATATACATACGTACATACACCAATTTTCATAGAAGTTAAAAAGCATTAGATACACACTGAGAAATTGTAAATTAATTTAAAGCAGTGAAATGATGGGGCATAAAAAGAGTAATAAATTAAAATAAATGAATATCTGTAGTTAACCTTTTCCTTTAAGTAGTAAGCAGAACTAATGAGTTAACAATAAAAAATATACTTTCTGTCTTACAATAAATAAATATTCACTTAAAAAGTAACTTGATAATATTTGTTGAGTTTTGTTTATAAGTTGGTATTGATTTAACTGCATTGAATAAGGAATAGGGATATTATAGGGAAATTTAAACCTAAAATTAATTAGTTGCATAAAATTTTAAGTAATTAATTAACTGTTTTGTTTCTCTGAAATTCTAGAAATTTCTATTTGATAAATATATTATTTCCATTTCCCAGGCATATTTCTTCAGATTTAAGTAAATTTGTTAAAAATCACTCTAAGGTATATTTTTTAATTTAAACTCTGACATAATTATAACTCACACCAAACTGATAAGTGTAATAGCATTTTGGTCTACATAATAGTATTACTATAAAAAATTTAAATTAAGCACCTTGAGTCCTGCAATTGCTCGCCACTCCATGCTACCTCTTGAATGGGACAGTCCTCTTTCTTTCAGAAGCAGAAGTCTCCATCTGTTCTTTTTCTAACCTCTTTCCATGGTGCAGCTGCCAGAATCAGAGAGGTTATTTGTTATTACTGAGTAGTCTTTAATTACCTTGATAAGTCATTCAAAAATTGTTCATACACTACCTACATACCAGGCATGGTATGGAACATTCAGTAATCTACAAACAGTATACGACCTTTGCCCAAAGTGAGCTTACAACTCACTTTGTAGTAAGAAATAAAAACTAGTTTTCTTACTAAGTAGTAAGAAAACAAAATACGCGCTTTGATGAGAATAGTCACTGCCCCTTGGTTCCCCTGGGCATACTTTAAAAAGCACATGTCAAATAAAGTCTGATAGATTTATCAGTCTATTCTGTAATCTAAGCATAAGGTCAGGAAGACGAAACAAAATCAAAAGTAACGTTGACCTGCTAAAAAAGTTGACCACGAATTGATATGAGTAAAGGAGAACTCTTCGTAGAAAATGGGACACAATCAGCATCGTCTTTATATAGAAATGTCTTTGAGTAGAAACTGGAAAATAAAATCTCCGCTCAGGTTTAAGTCCTACCATAGGAGTGATTAAAAAGATGGCTAGACAAAAAGTCCTCGCACAGGGATTGCAAATCAAAGTGCACAGCATTGCTTCAGTGACAAACATACCCGGCCTAAATATTCACTCCCTCGCGCTGGATACACGAGGCGTGATTTTCCACATTTCTCCTGTACAGATATTTTCAGCTAGAGGTCCTCAGTATTAATTTTGTACAAGTGATTCAACCTAATTTTTACAGATTCTCTTGGGTCCTACTTCCCAAACCCACATACAAAAACTATTCAAAAAGTATGAGATAGAGTTTTATCTTCCTTAAAAGGAAAAAAAAAAAGTTTTGCTCTCTCCAACATACAGAGCAAGGTATGAGAAGCCAGCAAAGCCAGTAACAAGCACGATGGGAAGGTGGCCAAGGCTGAGAGGACAGTTCAAAGCGAAGTAAAGCAGGTTAGTGTGAGCGTGTGGAGAGGGCTCACCCATGGGAGAGAACAAGGGCGCGGTGGAGGAGCTCCTATTTGCATGCCACTTGTAAAAATAAAAAATCTCTTCAAAATTCATCACATGCTCCTTCTTTGGGATTCTCTTAGATCAACAACACAGTATTCTATCTAGCATTGTAATTTTAATTTTATTGGAATCTTTTGCCTTAAACTCTCACCCGCACTTCTATTTTGAAATTGAATGTGCTTTTGTTCTAGATTTTTTAAGTATGACTTCATACATTTTAACTCCTTATAAGCAGCCGTTTTCTTTTTATCATGTTAGTTCTAAAAGGCTCCTGCTGTCCTTGAACTCATTATGTCGCCCAGGCTGGTTTTGAACATGCAGTGATCTACCTGCTTCAGCCTTCCCAGGCTTCATACATGTCCAAAAGATGAAGAAATAATTGAAAGCACCTATTTTGGCAATATTAGTTCAATGAAAAGTAAATTTTCCAAGCAGAACAAAAGCAAAAATAAGCATTTTATAAGTGCATGTAAACACTAACGTTACCAAAAGTTTTGGGGTTTTTTTGGGAAGAATTTTACTTTTTATTAATTTTTTAAATTAATTTTATTGAGAAAGAAATAGCAATGAGACAGCTTCAAAAAGGTCAGTAGGACAGATTCAATAATTAATACATTCCATATTGTTGTCTTCATAGTATTTACTCATAATACAAGATGCATACATGATGTTCTGTCCAAACACTCTTAGTACAAACTTTTCTTCTCATTGAAATAAGAGAATGTAGCTGTATATCTAACCTAACTAATTTGCATATACATATATATATATATGTTTTCACTGCAAAATGGTCCTTCATTTATGTCCCCCTTTTTTATTTAGTTTTGTCAGAGATGGGTGTTCCATTGCCACTAAAATATTGTAGGTGCGTGAATTCAGATAAGTTTTGTAATACAGCAGTACTTTAGCATTTTGTAAAACAAGCACCACATTTTTGTGGACTTTCCTCTTTAAAGCATTTTTAGTTACCCAAAAAATTTGCACAGGAAGTACAAAGAACTCTAACCTGCCCCTTCACCACCAACTAGTTACTCTTTTATTAAAATGTTCCGCACGCATGCATTTGGTATAAATGATGAATCTACATTGATACATTATTATTGCACAGAGCTCGTAGATTGCATGAGAGGTCACTCTGTTATGTGTGCTTGTATGAGGTTTCAAAGTGCCTCATTAGGAATCCATTATCCATGTACGATGAAGAGTAATTTCACCACGCTCACACTTCCTGTGCTTCATCTATTCCACCCTTTCCTCATTTCCCAAAGCCCTGAAAGCCACTGATCTTTTTATTATCATTAAAATTTTACCTTCTCACAATATCACATATTTGGATTTATATAGTATTCACACTTTCACACTGACTCCTTCACTTAGTAATGTGCATTTACAGTCCTTCTCTGTCGTTCCCGCCTTCTGAACTCATGATTTCTCATCAGTGATTAATAGTTGAATGGATTCAACACTATTTGGGACCTGAAAGATAGCTCCATGGACTGTGCACCTGCCTGGCCAGCTCAAGGACTTGGGTTCAATCCCTGATACTACATGCCATGCCGACCCTGCGTTGTGCCAGACCCTGAGACTGGGTGTGGTGGTGCACACCTGCAATCTTGTCTGAGATAAGAGGATCACTACAAATAGGAGCTGGGTAGTGAGAGCCTGTGACAAATAAATAAATGAATCTTTAAAAAAATCATCAATATTTTTCTTTTCATACTATAACAAACACCTTGTTATCAAATTTTGCAACCAGGACCGAACTGCTGTAAAATCTTGTTTTAAGTTTTAGTGTGGGCATATGCTTTCTCAAAATCTATCTACAATAATACCTAGTGTTTTGGTCACTATATGTTATAAGAAAAATATAGTTAGCTTTTTAAGAAATCACTGGATTGTTTTTCAAAGTAGTTGCTCCACTCTTCCTTCCCACTAGCAAGCAATGAATGAAATTTTCTACTGTTCATCACTTCAGCCAGTATTCTATGATGTCTGTTGGGCTTGGACTCATCTAACAAAGGTGCAAAGGTAGTGTGTTCTCACTAACAATTCACAACTGAGGAAGGATAATATTTCTTCAATTGATGATACGTCATTTGCATATTTGTTTCTGAGATTTCTTTTCAGATTTCTGCTTCATTACTGAGTTAGGATTTCTTTTTATTGTTGAGCTTTCACAGTGCCTTCTATGTTTTCGATACTAATCGTTTCCCAGACATAAATTTAGCCATGATTTCTACTGCTTGTTTCTTGTTCTCTTGAAAACATCTTCAAAGTTAGAATTTAATCTAATTTTTGTTTTTATTTTTTGTAGACTAAGCATTTAGTTTTAAGGTCAACTTTCAGTGGAATTTAAGTACACTTAATCATGTTACTACATTGTATCCCAGATATGTTAAAAGTTTGCATTTTGCAATGGATCTGTGATTTATGTTCTTACCATTTATATGAAAGACATTAAGTCTATCAAAGTATGTCTTATTTAAATAGCTTATATATGTCAAATTTTACTATAAAGATTCACTGAAAAGACTATGCTATCTCCATTGAATTTATTTGGTTAGTATTTCAAAATTAGTAAACGATACACGAGTTGATCTAGTGAAATGAACCTATTCTATTCAATTGGTCTATTTTGTCTGGCTTATCACCAACAAAAAATTGATATTCTACAAAGGAACTCATTTTAAACCTAGAAGAAGGACTGGGGAGATAGCTCAGTAGAATAAGTACCTGCCTGGCAAGCTCAGGATCCTGATTTCAATACCCGATTCTGAAAAAAAAAAAAAAAAACTAGACGAGCAGTCATAACTTTTTATTNAAAAAAAAAAAAAAAAAACTAGACGAGCAGTCATAACTTTTTATTCTTCAGTATTGTATTGATAATTTTTTGTTCTATTCATTTATAATTGGTGTTGAAATGTGATTTGATTATATTATTATGGAGATTTCATTACATCTATAAACCAATTGCAGGAAAATAAAATTGAAAAATATTAACTTTTCCCAGTCATGATTATGAAATATCCTTTTGTTGATTCAGTTGTTAATTTATTTTATCAAATTTGCTGGATTTCTTTGAGCATATTTTGTCAGATTTATAGCTAAGTAGTTCTTTTTGGTTTAAGGTAGTGCAAATGACATTAATTTTTTAAACTTTCCACTATTATATCCTTGAAGTCCATGATTTTGCTATAGTCTCCTATGTGAATATATTATTTTTAATTTAAAAACTCTAGAATATCCTTTGTCAATCAGAAAAGAGAATTTTATTTCTAATTTTTATATTTTAATTCCTTTTTGTATTCTATTTTACTGCATAGAATTTTCAATACTATGTCAATAGAAGCAATGAGTGGAAATATCTTTGTCTTTTTTGAGGGGGATCACCTAATTTCTTATCAGTAAGTACAACTTGGTCTTCTGGAATCCATTTTTCAGTTTTTTCTACTCTTTCCTTTTTTTAATTAAAGATTTTTTTCTTCTTCCACATTACCCCTTCAACTGACTTATTAGGTATATGTAATTTATTCTATCAAGTAGTTCCCCAGTATTTCAAGTATTTGATATTATAATAAGTATGTTTAATTTACTGGACTAAGCTAATTTATACAAAGTTTTTATACTGGTTCAAATTATATTTGCCTATGAAGAAAAAAACTTTGTCTGCACTGATTTATCACTTTGAAAATGATCCAAACTAAAGCAATGCGATCCATTTATGCTTAATAGATATCTTCTTAGGTATGAAATACGCCTTGCAAAAGTGTGAAGTTATGAAAACAAACCACCTTATCATTTGCATAGTCCCTATCTTTAAAATCCTGAAGAAGCAGGAAATTATTTCAAATACTCTGTGATTTCCATATTCCTTGTAAAACCAAACATATTATTGTAGTACAGTTTAAATCACCCAGGTTAATTATCTCAAAATACTCAATTGTTCCAACAAAATGGAAATTTATTGTTTTTCACTTACCTACTTAGAAAATACAAAATATTTATTCGTCAGCTCATTAAGGGCATAAAACTGAATCTTGTTACACCTTTGGTATTATGGTTTGTGTCTAGTTGTTTCCCCAAAGCCTCACATAAGTCATGGGCTGGACTTCTAGAATTGGTGATTAACTCATGAGCCACTGGGATGATGAGGGTGGGTTCTGCACCCAGCATGGGGCAGATAGTCTGAATACAACTTAGGGAAGACAGACTTGCTCTCTGTTGCCATTGTCGCTGTTGCGCCTCCCTTTTGCTCTTGCTGCTTTCCTGTTTTCCACAGCCATGAACTGCTGCCCTCTGCCATGTGATGCTCTGCCTGGGAGGCAGCTGAGTACGGACTGAAAGCTTCACAAGCTGTGAGCTCAATAAACCTTTCCTTCCTTAATTTTGAGTGTTGAGTATTTGTGCCAGCAACAAAAGAAAGGTAACTGAGACAACCTTACATAATAATGTTGCGCCTGTCTATCATCACATATGCATTTCAGAGTGTGAGAAATGAAAAGCTCAGTGAGACCTCGAGGCCCATGACTTGGGAAGAGCTGCTCATCACACAACTCACATTTCACTCCTAATACTTTAGGCACGTGGCCACGCCTACATGGTTGCCAGAGAAGCTGGGATGTAAGAAAAGTAGCTAGGAAGTCACGTGTGCAAATGATATTTACAAGAAGAAGATTAAGATTTTTATAACAAAAGCAAAACAAAAGCATAGTACAATAAGTATGATTGTCATTTCCAACATCAGTTTTATAAATTATTTTAAATGTTTAAACAGTTTGCTTTTCTTTTTTTAAACAGAACAAAAAAGAATAGAATGACAACTTTGGAAGCATTGAAGGATTAAACTGAGTCAGTGTGGGCCAGGGAGATAGCTCAGCAGTCTAAGTGCCTGCTTGGCAAGCACAAGCACGTGGGTTTGATCCCTGGTAAGGCATCCTTGATGGTCCCTAAACAGTGGGTGTGCCAAGCCGGCCCATGAGACTAAGCATGATGGCATAGGCCTGGAATTCCAGCACTGGGGAGGCTGAGACAGGAGGATCACTAGGAATCCCAGCTACATAGTGAGACCCTGTATTGAATAAATAAGTAGATAAACATGTAAATAATTTTCAGAAGTATGTTAAAATCAACGTGGCATTATTCATTTTCACATTATCTAGGCATCATGAAAGGTATATAAATATGTCCTCCTAGAAAGACAGGATAAGTGCAGAGGGATATCAAGTAATATAATAGGAAGAAGAGAAGAAAGCTGAGGTATCCTAAACTGAACTAATTAAAAGTTGTGGGAGAAAGAACAAAATGAACTTGGGAAGCGAGGGTTATATATAGCTTTACAATTGGCCACTTACCCGCCTCTGCACCACGTGCAATGATTAATTCTGATTGAAGAACAAAGACTACTGGTTTGATGTGCTTAACTTGCTGAATTCTTAAGAGGAAAATGAACTGACAACTAATGAGAAAGTGAAGATGTTAATTTTGAGTAATTTTAAATATGACTAACTTTTAATGGTAGCAAAACTACTAAAAATGTGTATTTCCCTTTCAAATTAAATCAGAAATGCAAAGTATTTTATTGCAAATAGTAATTGGTAAGCGTAGAATTTAATTTCTCAAATTAGTTTTATCTTAATTGTATTAATTGGCCATTAGTCTAATAGGCCTTTATCCTGGTCCTTCTAAAATGCTAACATATACTCACAAGTCTAAACATACTTCTTTTTCTCCACAGTTCAAAGATTCTGAAATCATGATGCGACTAGAAATTAATGTCAAAAGAATCTCTGGACTTATGGCGGGAGAGCATATTTGATTTCTGAGTCTTACATTACATGTACATGACTGAACTTAGCAACTCTGAAGTGGTGCTGTTGACCTACTTGTCAAGTTTATTGAATTATTTTTATTGGAGACACAGAGACAGTTTGATTTAAGGTAAGATCCTTCCTTGAACTGAAATTATCTTCAAGTGTTTTATGTATCTTCCTAATTTGGTCTTGAGGTCTCTGACTGGAAAATGATTACAAAAATCTAATTCTGCTCTAACTGGGCTCTCGGGGCTTTGTCATAATTATTGTCAGTGAGATCTTTGAAGAGTGCTTTTGAACCAGAGCAGTGACTTAAAGTGTGATACGTGCTTAGCTGTCTCTCTCTCTTGGGAAACTTTTTTATACAGGCTGAGACCCTTGTGCCTGTCACTGGATGTGTATCCAGTTTATTTGTGGCAAGAAAACCAGGAAGAATGTCCCTTGTGTGTCTAAGCAGTGAGAGATACAGACAATGACATAACAAAATCACATGATGGAAAACAAGCAGTTTATTACCCATGGATACCCAAGATAAAAGAGGTGCAGTCCAGGATCAGAATAGGGACAGTGTACTCGCCTAATGCGTTCGGTGACAGAGAGAGAAGAATTCAGGGGACGAGACATTTACTGAGGCCCAGGACGTAACCCAAACATTTTCTTTGCCGCAAATTCTCCATGTTGAGACATGGGTTTTAGAGGCCATGCAGCATAGGAGATGGGTGACCACGGACTCTCAGCCCAGACCCTGTTGCCTGTGCAATGGGTGGGCTGAGCTGGCTCATTTGTATCTCTGTGTGCCAGGAGATAATTGTGTAAGGCCAGTATCTGGACAGGCCACATGCAGGAACCAAGAGAGACAGAGAATGGAAAATTATGTTAAGGGTTACTAGATGTGCTTCTCCCATAAAAACATGCACCCACATTTAAAGTGGATGCCAAACAAAAAACAGAATCAGAAAAATTCAGTAAATATATACTATAAAGATATCAATATTGGACAGAAACTTTACTTGAAACCTGCTACAAAACGTAAATGAGTTGTTTATGTATCTTCCTAATTCCAATGGTTTATGCTACAGTACTTTACATATCAGAAGATGCTCTTGCGTCTGAATTATGTATTGTTAGAAGGGCACTATCAGAGCTGAAGTTTCTCCCATGAAACTAATTTATAAGAAATGTAACAAGCAGATTAAGAGAAGAAAGTGAAACAATGAGGCTCATAGTTTAAAACTGTTTTTAAAATAACTACAACAGATAGTTATGAAAGTATTTGAATTTATTTGGGTGTTAAGTGATATAAATCAGGATTAAATTAGAGCCACCCATACTCTTGCAAAATCAAGGCTAGGAATACCTGGTGTATTTTAGTGCCCAACTACAATTGCTTGACCTCTTGAGAGCTTGATTTTGCCTTTATTTCTCCTTTCTGTGCAAGTGATTAATTCATTTCTCTCTTTTATGTTGATTCTCCTCACCATCGATATACGTATTTAGAAAAAACATGTGTTAATATTTTGTCTGCCTTTATAGAGAAAGAGTGATCAAAAGAAGAGAAAGAAGCAAGTGCTCCACCACTATTTGAAATTCGAAATCCTCATGAATCTCCGTGGCTCAGTCCAACACAAACATCCATCCCTAACCTAAATTTGTTGAAAAGAAAATAAATGTAATCAGTCTGAATGGAATCAAGTACTGCCCTAAAACTAATCAACTGCTATAGCAGTAGCTTGATTTATTAATATGACTGATCTTCAATAATGCTTAATGTTGGTGGGGTCAGGCTGTGAGCTAGTAGCCCAGCGCATAGGTGTAAATGATTCCTATCTTTAACCTGTATTTGCAAGATATTTACCTCATGTCTCCAAGAAAGAGGAACTGAGATTCCCACAAGGAAGTGACAAGCTGTCAGAGAACAATGATAGTCAAATGGAGGTCACCCCCTACTGTAAGCCCAGGTGAGCAGCACACTTCAGGAATGCTAGAGCACAAGCCACTGAAAGGCGAGAACCAGGGCTGCTGCATTTGCTGTACATATAAAAGTGGATAATGAGAAGTGAACTGTAGTAATTTTTATTTTATTTTTAAGTGCTTTGGGGAGTAGCTCGGAGTAACATGTCTGCTTAGCATATGTGAGACACTGTTGGCCTCACCACAAAAAGTACAAAAGAATAAAAGGAAGGAAGAAAGGAAGGAAAGAAGGAAGGAAGGAAGGAAGGAAGGAAGGAAGGAAGGAA
>NDGN011301419.1:0-10820 GCA_002564285.1 Tympanoctomys barrerae
CTCATAGATTCTATAGTTAACATTTTCCTATATTTATTTATAACATAACTGAATTTTTTTTTTTGGCGGGGGGGGTAGAACCATGGATTGAACTCAGGCCCTTGCGCTTGCCAGGGAAGCACTTATTCCACTGAGCTATCTCCCTAGCCCCAAATTTGGTCATTTTTGTTCCTCTTTACATATCCCAGAAATGAATTCCCATCCATTCCTTAAGCACTTCATACTCACAGGATTTTAATATCTTACCTAGAAAATCTGAACATACAGAGAGCAATATTGAGAGAATAGTTGCTTTGTTAAATGTTTAATTTATAAAAGTATTTATCCAGACATTTCATGTAAACATTGCTTCAGACAGGAAATCGGCCATCTCATGCTGTGAGCAGTCTACAAGTAGTCTTACATAATATTACAAACATTACTCTTGATGAAGAATACTACTAAATTAGAATGATTTTATTATAGGCAAATCAAATAGATAAAACCGTCAGTTTTAATTTTTATAAAGTTTTTAACTTATATTCTTATCTTTTGAAAAAATAAAAGGATCTCATCTGTCTGTCTAGTTTTCTTAGAAAATTTCCTGGTTCACATTACTTCTGTAAGTAGCTTTCCATATATATAGAAAAAAATATTAAACTATTTAAAGTAACTGATAGGTTTCAGAAGCAACAGCAATGGCGGCAGTGGTGGCGGCACAGCAGAGAAGCAGAAATGGGGGAGGGAAAGCCTTTATTGACTCTAAAAACATGGAGAGGACCGAGGTCAGGGAGTTGGACGGATCCTCTGACCCGAGACTGGGAGTCTGAGACTCTGGATTTCTGCCAGGGGCAGAGCTTGAGGGGCGGGTTTAGTGAAGTGTAAGGAGCTGATTGGGGACTCCCATGTGGGCGGGAAATGTCACAGGACTGGACCTTTCACCCAGGCTGGAGTGGAGAGGGAGGAGGAGGTGGTCATTGGGAAGATAAGCTGTTGTTTTAAGGGCGTCAGCCATATCAGAAGACCACCATGATAATTCAGCAATTCTTACTAGGACCATAACCTATCAGTAACTTCAGCCTAACATGATGGAGTACACCTATACTCCCAGCATTTAGGAGACTGATGCAGGAGCATCGCTGAACGTTCCAGGCTAGCCCAGGCTACATAAAAAACTTCAAGGCCATTCTGAATGACCTAGCAAGACCCTCTCTCAAAAGAAAAAGAAAAAAACAAAATTCTGTTGATAATTGATAGCTAGGCTTAAAGTGATACCAAGGCTAAAACAGACATTGTTTTCCTGTTTGTCTATAGAAAAATCATCACAGCTAATCCTTTATGTTTGTTTGTTTGTTTGTTTTTTGGTGGAACTGGGGATTGAACTTGGGTCCTTGCACTTGCCAGGCAAGTGATTAGTCTACTGAGCCATCTCCCCAGCCCAATCCTATATGTTTTATAAGAATCCTTAATCATCTCAGATTTTTATTTTTTGAAGTCAATCATTATTCCAAATAGTTTCTTCAACATTTCTTCATTTCACCAAATGTATTTGGAACAGATTTTCCTTTAGACAGAACTTTTCAAGACTTCATCGACCATATCTGGGTTACATGGCCAGTTTTAAATGAACAAGCTGGAAGGCATTAGTCATGAGGGAGTGCTGAATAGAAAAGTAATTAGAGCTAGTGACATTTGTTTACCAGCTTTGCTTGGTACTAAGGAACTTTGAGCAGGAGGCTGTATGGGGATGGCATCGATGCAGGGACAAGCTCTAGTGTTTAAAATAGGACTCTGAATTTACTTTCTATCATGAGTGGAGGTGGATCCACTGATGGCCAGCTTATACATGATGTAGACTGTCCTATGACACGGTGCTTATTTGAGATAATATTTTGAGATGTTGATTGGCTGCTGTCTGTTTTGATCTTGCCTCAAACCACTCCTTGGTGGATAAGCATGAGAGAAGGTAATGTCTTATGACAGATCTGCTGACAGGGACCAAACTGCATTAACACTCTGTCACTCAGCCTTAGAGAGCTGCCTTTGCCTGAAATATATTTAACTTTACTTGCTAACAAAGGCATCTTCAGATTTATTTCTTTTCCTTAAATGTTTGAGAAGAGGAAGAGCTTCCTATCAAAAGATACTAGGAAGAGAGAAAAGTCCGGCTCAACAGCCCAAGCAAATGATAGTGATCATTCTTGGGCGCAGCAGAGTTGCTGACCTGGCATGATTATTGGTAGGAGCCAGATGAGTATAGACAGAAAACTGCTGCACTTAGGGAATTTTTGAGGTTCTTATCCTAAGTAATTTTGGCCCTGTCTGGATTTTGCAGCTCTGGCTTAGAGATGTTCTAGTGAGAAAATTAAAAGAAACAAGACTATCTCAGCATGGAAGTTAAATGACCCTTTAAGATTTACCGTTCAAAGAAAGCAGCTGTTTTTCTTCATGTTTTTCAAGGATTCTGTCCTACCCAGTACTTGTACACTTTTAACCTTGGGATAGACAGTAAGATGGGCTGTTAAAATTTTGATGGATTCCCCATAAGCAAGAGTGACAAAACAGTTGAGTAATACCCACTGTTGAAATTCTAATAAAACTAAACTATTAATATTTATTTGACATTTGTTTTGTGCTCTCAAAGGAGGTGATGTACATATTTAAAGCAGGAACCACTTCTCAGGAACTTATCAGTACAGTAGTTAGGGACTTAGAATACCTCACACCTCTGAATTCAAGAACAGTAGAAGACAACTGAGCACTGAATATGATGGTTCAGTATACTGGCACTGAGGAGTTATGGAGGAAGACACCAAGGGCTGAAGGATTCAGGAGTCTTGTGCAAGAAGTTGGTCTTAGGGCATTGTAGGATTTGTAGGAGAAGGCAGGAGGGAAAGTAGCCCAGACAAGGGATACAAACTATGCAAGGATACAGAAGGTAAAACTGACTATTATATTTTCATGAAACAGAGAGAATAGTCTAGCTGAGTGAAGAAATGAGCGGCAAGTGAGAAATAAGTTTAATGGAGCGTTGAACTCTGTAGTGCAGATCTCAGGGTTGGAGATCAGCTTTCTGTTCAAGTGGGCAGAGATAAAGACTCATGAAAATTTTTAGAGAATGGATATGCTAAGATGTTTTAGACACAGATGAGAGAGTGGGCTTTGTGCATACCAGACACATTAGAGGCTAAAGACCCTAGGGTCACTGACACAGCTAAGGCAGAAATCTAGTAATCGAGTCACTGAAGGAGACTCCCTCTGTGAACTCTAGACAGAATCTTTGGCTAATCACCTCATGGCTACCTGTGGTGTGGTAGCCTCAGCATTTTGCTGATTTCATTAAAGTGATTCTTCTGTTATTATTAATAAAAACAGTGACTTTCCAGAGTAAATATTTTACTCATAAATCTCCATCAGGCTTTTCTTCTTGTGCCTGAGAAGCCACAATTGGATGGACACAGTTGCATGTCCATCTCTGTATTCACAGGAGCAACTGTTTGACTGTAGCACATTTATATTTATTTAAAGATTGAGCTGTACATTTCTCATTTGCTACCTTGTTAGATACAGAGGAGCTCTGTCAGTTAAAGTCCTGCTTTGGGGAAAAGACATCCTACAGCTAATTTATTAACAGGTTATCTATGTCATTATGTCCTTTTTGGATTGTGCATACTAGAAATAAGTCTTTTGAGAGGAAAAATCCATCAAGGCTCTGGTTTCCCTTTCTTTTTCTTCCTCATTTTTTATCTGCTTTTTCCCCCTCCATAGTTACAGCTATTCCCATGATGGATGGTCCTATCTATGGAGTCCAGAATACCCTGAGTATTCATTTGCAAATAGCCGCAAAATCAAATTCAGATAACCGCTCTTAAATGAGAGTCATTCTGTACCTCTCTTCATTGGATGCATACTACTTTTCTTTGCCCTATTTCAACCACAAGAGCTTAATTGCTTTCTTCCTCTTCATTCTGAAGCATTTCTGAATTTGTTGTCCCCATGGTCTTTGGAAGGTCAAGGCTGCCTATCAGACTTTTGCAGAAGTACTTTGGTGCCCTTGCTTGCTGTGCTTTCCCATGGCTTCCAAAGTTTCACTGCAGTGATCTGTTAGCCTGAGGAGAGGACTGGGCTGTCAGTTAATTTCTTGGGCCTTGACCCACCACCGTTCCCTTTTCTTCCATCCTATCAAAGTTTTACTATAGAGCTAATAGAATATTCTGGTATATACTAGGCACTCATTTGTTGAATGAATAAAATGGTAATTGCTAACAGTTATGTCAAAAGATACCTGTCGTTTATGGTTAGGGATAGAATATAAAAACAAACCCATGTATTTTGACAAGGAAAGTAATATTACGTACTGGTTTTTTTAAAAATAAATTTTGTGTTTTGGAGAAGTTTTGATTTACAGAAAATTTGCAGAGATAGATAATTAAAATATTTCTCATACTCAGTGTACTTATTCAGTTTCTTTATTACTAACATCATGCAGTATATTAGCTATAATTAATGAAATGATAGGATACATTATTATTAACCAGAGTATATATTATTCATACTGATGTGTTTGGTCTTTTTTTTTTCTTTAATAACCTTTTCTGATACCAAGATCCCATTCAGAATACATTACATTTAATTGTTATTTCTCTTTAAGCTCTCTTGGATGTAACAGTTACTTTCTTTTTTTCCTTTGTTCTTTCTTTCCTTCCTTTTTTAGTTGGATATTTAGCAGTTTTGTTTGCTTTTGCTTCTAGGCAAGTTTTCATTTAGTTTATTTTTGTTTGTTTGTGGTACCTGGCATACAATTCTACCACTGAGTTATATCCCAGACCTTAAAAAATGCTTTTTATTTTGACACAGGCTCTGTCTAAATTTCTTAGGCTGATCTCAAACTTACAGTTCTCTTGCCTCTGCCACTGTGACTGTCTCAAGAAATTTTGTTAGAAATTTTTGTGAGCTATTTCATACCATATCCTGCAATACAGGCTTATTTCGTCTGCTCTCATGATTTCACTGGGATTGCATAGTTTTGGATACAATCTCAGGGTTTTCATGACATGTTGATATCCACCATAATTATTTACCCAAGGCAACATTTGTCTGGTTGTTCTATTAAAAAAATATTCTTTGGAGGGCTAGCCAAATAGATCAGTGGATTAAAGTGCCTGCAAGCAGGCACAGGGGTCAGGGGTTCAATCCCTGGGCCTGTCATGCTGGCGCCGCTCACCAGGGCCCATTGAGACTGGGCATGGTGGCATGTACCTGTAATCCCAGCTCTTGGGAGGCTATAAACAGGTAGATCATTATGAGTCTGATCTAGTATTAAGAACCTGAACACTCTGTAGACCCTTCCCTAATAATATATATATATATATATATATATTATTCTTTGATGAATATGGTGACATATGCCTGTAATTCCAGCACTCAGGAGGCTGAGGCAGAAGGAATTGCCATAAATTTGAGGAAATGAGAACTCACTATATAGTGAGTTCAAGACTAGCTTAGAGTACATAGCAATACCCTGTCTCAGAAAATTAAAAAGCAAACCAAAAGTTACTCTTTTTTCCCTTTTATATAATGTACTCTTTAGAAGGAAGCCACTTTATACAACCTGTACACTTATGGAGTATGATCCACTTGTTTGAAGGTGGAGTATCTGCTTAAATTATGTGGAATGCTTCTATGTAGGAGATACTTGGCATGTTTTCTCCAATTTTGTGTATACTTAATCCAGTAATGGCAAATCTTTTAGAAACGACTGCCCAGTTTGCAATCAAAAACCCACTTGTTTATCACAAAGTGCCAACTCTGCAGTTAAACTTCAATATTGAGGTTTTAATTTAGAAAAAACTACTCATATATTAGCATCTTTTGTGTTAAAAGAAAAAGAAATAATATGTATGGCATAGGTTCACCTCTGATTTAATCATTTATGTCAGTGTAGACCCATGGATCATACTTTGAGTGCTAATTCAGCATCATTTTATTTATTCTCATACAGAAATCATTACAACTTTTGCCATCAGAGTCTCTGAGTTAGCTTCTATGCTTTTTATATCCCCATCATTGGAATTTTTTGAAGTATTTTCTTACCTATGGGCCCTGCAGTATGCTCCAGGTACATCTCATGTTCCTAGAATCAGGCAGATTTTTGAAGATCTTAGTTCTTTTTGTTGCATTAGAATCCCAGAAGTATCATTATTTCCAGGCCCTCATAGCTGACAGAGGAAATGTGTGTATACTAGCCTTTGTATATATTCATGTTTATAAATATTTCTGTAAATAATACTTGTGTCGATATTAAGCTAAAGTTCATACTGTTATATCCAATCATAATATAATATTACTTAGAAAATACTAGGCATTTCTCTGATCAAGAACAAGAAACCTGATTACCGCTGCATCTGCCATCCATTTACTTAACTGTTGAATTTCAAGGTAAGCAGTACATTTTAATATGTGTATAGAATATGAGAATTGCTACCCTATACCCTACTGGGAATGAACTTCAAAAACTGGCTTATTCTGCTTATGTATACTTTATTTGGTCTTTAGGCTTATAGACTCCATACTTATCTCCAGAGTGAGTAGTACCTTTCTCCCCATTCTCTTTAGTGAAGGTGTTTTGTATATTCATAATGTAGTTCACTGGTTTTGTCATATTTTAGATTGTATCCTATAATCTCATGAAATCCTTAATGAGTTTTTAAATGTTCAATACAGTTTTTGTTCACAGTTTTTTCTTCATGTTTTAAAAGTTCTATAGATCTTGACAAGTATGTACTGCCATGTATCTACCGGTTATAGAAGAATTTAAAGAATACACATAGACAAAGGGGAAAAATTATAACTGAAGAAAAAACTTTCTCAGCAATCAGTGATGACATGAAATTTATAAGTAGCAAATGATCAGCATCTTTTTGTGGCATAGAAGAGAAAAATAAAGGTTTCTCTTTAAGTAAAAAAAAAAAAGATAAGTTGTCATGTATATGGTTGTTATTTAGCTCTTGAAAGTTTTAATTAGACCCTAGATAATTATTTTTTAAAATCTTGCACATTTGAGGTAAAGCTCATACATTTATCTAAAATGCATTAAATATTTATGTGATTATCATATATTTATATTGTCTTCCTTTATGGAGAATGCAGTAGTTTTATAGCAGTAACCATAAGTGCTTCATTTGAAAGCTATTTTTACTCTTTCTCAAATAGTTAAATTGGGAAGGCCAAGCTAATTAGCTCATGAAACTATTGACCAGATTCACCTTAGGAGTAATACCCCAATTGTAGACCATGTGGCTGAGTAGAAATAATCAATTGCCTTAAAGCTATCTTAGTAAGTAGAGATACTTGAATTAATAGCAAAAACATTAGGCTTAAGTTCTGTTTACTTCTTTCAAGTCTTGGATATATAGGGACTGATTTATTTATATGGTGGAAACAGCATAGCAGGCAAGGCTGTGTTGTGATCAAACTCATACACATACATGGGACAAATGTTATTTTTGAGTTATAACTCTTTTTAATAAAAGCCTGGTTGTATATAGTTAGCCTGAGTTATAGTTTTCCTGGTTAGGATTGACATTCTCTATCATATAAAGGCTTCAGCAGAAATTTCCAGGCTACAGTGTACCTTGGAGATGAATTCATGTCCATTACTGGAGAGAAGCTCAACATATTACGTGCCTCATCTGAGGTGACATATCTGGTAAATGTCAGTTTCCATAGCAGAATCCAAGTTCCTCTTTCTGGCACAATTTTCTTTTTATTCTACTTATATTATTTAAAACCTGTTACTTTTCACGTGCTGAGTGGTTTATTTGTATTGGATTTTAACAGCACCAACACTTGTTCTAGAAGAGAAATATTTTTTCTGCTGAACTTTAACAAGTAACCTTTTAAACCACCTACTATTTATAGTGACTTTGCCTTTCCTTTTGCTCTTTTCTCTAGGCAAAGCACGTTTCACTCTAAATCCAAATAACAAGCATCTCTCTCCTAATTTATGGTTTTCAAATTTTTAGTGTGTTGTTTTTTTTTCACTTGCTGTCCAGAATGCTGTCGGAAAAGTCACAATGATTTAAATAATTGATGGCTACTTTATGAAATTGTCAGCCTGGATCCATCCTCCTGCCTGTTTCCCCACCCCCCAAGTCCTTGAGCAGCTAATCCTTTTATGTTGTATGCTTTTTTTCCTTCCTGGTTTCATTTAGATAATTATATTATTCACCGTGGAATATAATTGTCGTTATACTGTGGGGGAAGAGAGGGCGGAGAAGGGTGGGAGCTGCCTGCTGTTGGCATCTGCAGGTTGTAAAATGTCTGTTATGCTCTAGTCTCTAATTTCTTTGCCATCCCACCTTTTAAAGATTTAATTATATCTGTGTAAAGGCTTAATTTGAAATGTGACTTCTAATTCTTTTGGAAGATAAAAAAGAGATGAATCTATTGTTAAACATGAACAGGCATGGTACAGTGGACAAAACTTGGGACGGGAATTCAGAGAGTTGCAGTCTACTGAACAAACAACTTCTGAATACCTACTATGTGCCAGGTATAGGAGTTAGAATTAGGAACTGCAGAGATTTAAAAAGAAAAAATGCTGTCCTCTACAGATATGCACACTGGTGATCTACTGCCAACTTAGGACATGGTTTTCAACCTTGTGCTTAACTTTTCTGGGCCTCAATTTCTTACCTCTTTTCAGAATTTCCTCCTGCCTCCAGTGTTTTGTGAGGTACCAAAGAAAAATAAGGTTATCAGCCCCATCCCTTCTTTGTCAACTTCAATTGAAGAAGTAAGGGTAATAAAGGTATAAATGTTCTGTGACGAAAGTCTGTTAGCCATCTCTGGAACCAAAGGTCCCATCTGAAGTGCTTAGATAAAGAGTTTCTTAAAGAAAAAAATGTATTTTCTCCCTGCCTAGTTGAGCATACCCAAAGCAGGGTATGTTTGGCAGCAGATTGCAACACTGCCAGAGCTATTGAAAGTCATTATCAAAAGACTACTGACCTTGCCTGTCATGTTACTTTTTTGTGATACCAGGGTTTGAACTCAGGACCCTGCAAGGCAAGTGCTTATTCTACTGAAATATCTCACCGGCCCTGTCATCTTACTATTACATGACACTTTTTGTGCTAGCTCACAAAGCAATTGGTTGAATGAGGATTATGATTTTAACATGTTATTTTTATAAGTCTGAATTTTTTTATTTTAGAAAGGAAGATCATAAAATTATTTGTTCACTTTTGTGTGTTTTTCTTATCTTTGGAGATATCAAATTTGGATGTGGTACAACTCAAAACTTAGAAAACTTAAAAGATAGTATAAATACAGTGACATAGCAGGATTTGTAAATGTTAAAAGAAATAGTATTCATCTCTGTCAGACCCTTATGGTGTTGGATAAATTAAACCCAAATAATAGCAGATAGCCTTTAATAAATAGAGCATAAATAACACATGATAAAATAGGGAGTTAGAGTTGGCTTTATGATGTGTTTTTTTTAAGGAGTAAATCATGACCCATTTGCCTTATTGGAAAAATAATTTTCTTGTTACACAGAGAAAATGGCATATTTTAAAAGGAAGTAAATATGACAATGAAATGGACATGGTTGAAATCAGCAAATTTGTTTCTTATTTGCCTGATGTTTTTGTACTAGGAAGAGTGATATTCGGGCCTAGACCACTTTCAATAGTAATACTTCTTTTCAATCAAAAACTGCTATCTGGACTAATGTAGTTTATATATGTCCCATATTCTCTACAGGCATAAGTTGATGCTAAAAACCTCTTCTCATACTACAATACTAATACTTTACTTAAGACCTATCTCCTTTTTCCTCTTTATTTTTACAAAAATCTTTGCAAGGAGCCTTCTCTATTGTCTAGTAATGAAATATTATAAATCTAGTAATAAGCACACCCCTCTTTTAGGGCCAGCCTGATAGGTGGCCAGGGTTCTATCCCCAGCATGCTGTGCCGGCCTCGCCCATGGGGCACAGTGAGACTGCAACTGAGACTGGGCATGGTGGTGCACACCTGTAATCCCAGCACTTGGGAAGCTAAAGACAGGAGAATCACTACAAGTCCAGTCTATGTAGTGAGACCTTATAGACCCTGTAGACCCTGTCCTAAATACAGAAAAAAAATAAAAATAAACACACCCCTCTTTTGGGAAATTTATTTCTCTTTAAGACTTTTTCAGTCAGGTACTTCTAACATTTTAATATTCATACTCGTAATAAGCAGGATCTTGTTAATATGTGCATTCTTACCCAGTCGGTTTGAGAGAGTTCCCCATTTTGAGTGGTACTCAGATAATACTGATACATGAACTCAGTAACAAGGCTGTGACCAGAGGTCAGAAAACTATAAGAGAGCCTGATGACAAGTATTTTTGGCCATGTGAATTATATCTTCTGTTTGAAAACTATGACACTATAATATAAAAGTGATCATAAACTGGTTGTAGTGGCACACATGTGTAATCCTAGCTCTTTGGGAGGCTGAGGCAGGAGGATTACAGTTTAAGCCTAGCCTGGGTAATTTAGCAAGATTGGTGAAACCCTGTCTGAATATAAAAAATTAAAATGTAGTTCTATGTAGAGGCCCTAGTTTTAATCCCAGTGTTGAGGTGGGAAGGGCGATGTTACACAAAAACGCAAAGCAACACTAGACAATTTGTAAGTACACAAGCATGATTGCAGTCCAATAAAACTTTATGTACCAAAACACAAACAAATATGGCAACTGGATTTGTAGGTTGTTGTTTGCTGACTCCAACATTAAATAATACTTTGGAAATTATTCCCTTGTTGCTAGTGTTTTAACTTTTAA
>NDGN011301421.1:0-21941 GCA_002564285.1 Tympanoctomys barrerae
GATTGTGGAGGTGCTGCGGAGTGGTGGGGGGCGTCTAAAGGGGGTGGGAGAGGTCTGGCACACACTACGCCTGGGCTGCTACTGGTCCCGCCGGAGCAGGCTAGCAGGAAGCTCTCTGACCACTCACCGGAGCTGGGGTGGGACTGTGTCTGGGCCTAGCTGGATCCCCGCAGAAATTCCTACTCGGCGGGCGGGGTCGAGGAGGAGCGGGGGAGTGGTGGGGGGCGTCCGAAGCGGATGGCAGAGGGTCCGGCCCACGCTGCGCCTTGACTGGGAGTGGTCCCGCTGGCACAGGCTAGCAGGAAGCTCTCCGCACACTCACCGGAGCTGGGTTGGGACTGTAATGCTCTATTTTGAGCAGTTATAATGATGTCAGAGAGTGCTGACATGACCCCATATTGACAGGCAAGCTTGAGATCACATGCTTTGAAGAAGCTAAGTCATAATTTCGTGTGTCAGAAAGGTCTTTTCAGTTGCCCATGTGCTTTCTCTGGACATTGAAGGTTGGGATGTATTTATGAAGTTGTCTCTCATCCTTCATAACAATAGAGTTAATCTCATAAGAATAGATAGAATAAATCTCACAAGAATAAGCTCAGAAGAATAAAGTGGATCTGGCTTATAAGACTCTGAAACAACAAGTTCCATTAGTCCATTGTCCCCATTCTGTAACAGACAGGGTATATCACACCTGTGTCCCCTTTGCCTCTGCCTACCCTTTCAATCTGTGATGGATGTCTCCAATATGGATTACAAGATTGTTCCACAAGTCCAAATTGAAGTTATGCAGTCATCATGTACTTGGGGCTAACTTCTTGTGAGGCTGTGTAATTATTTTTTGTATGCTTTTAGCAATGTTCTCGGTGACATTTTTCCTTCAAGTTGAAAGATCCTATTGTATTTCTTAGATTATTACTCCAATACAAACAAATTAAGGAATAACCTTGATTGTTTTGCCCTCAATGCATGAAAGAAATAAGAAATACATGAAACAGCCAAAGAAGTATGTTTGCAAGTGAAAAATAATCTGTTCCCAAATTTAAATTTTACTCCAAATCCCCAGCTCATCTACTTTTTGAAGGTGTCAATAATAACACTTTTCACTTGAAGTGTTAACAATAAATTCAAACTTCATAGGAAAATAAAAAATATATAAAGACAACTTTTTGGCTCTTTTTGATAAAGTCAATGGGGGGTTGTGTTTATTATTAGATATTCTGGATACACCAGCTAATAAATATCCTCAAGATCCATACTTTAGCTCAGTTTTCCTCCAAAGTCATATGATTAAGGTGCCACAGGGGAAAGATTTGTCTAGGATGGCACCATCTGACCCGACTGCATCCTCAGGTAAAGTTGGGTCAAGTGAATCAAGTACCGTGGCTAGGAGAACATGTGTGTGATTTTCTGGGGTAGGGATTCATCTCAATGGACAAGAGTAGGTGAGGTGATTTTCCCCAGAGGCAAAGCAAGATGCTATTATTAAACAAAGACCCAAGAGGGCAAATAAGAGTTGACTCTATTTGGACATCCCATTTAAAGAGGCCCTCGTGGTAGGACATGCTCTTGTAAAAAGTATATTTAGCTATCTGATGTGAAAGAATGAAGGGGCTCAGAATTGCTGATGATCTATCCAATTTTTACAACTTTGTGTGGTAGCTAATGCAGTTCTCCTTCTACAGATAAGAAAACTGAGTCATAGTCTGTTGAATTTATTACTACCAGCCTCATAACAAATGAGTGATAAAGCCAGTAGCAGAACCCAGAGTTAAAGCTTTGAAATCCAAGTTCTATTCCTGTGCCACCAGGCTCACACTGTTGTCCCTAAGAGACAGTCATTAAATGAGGGTGAGACTGAATGCTGTGTATGTTGGATACAGAGAACACAACAAAGGCATTAAACTGTGTGTTGCAGGCAGCCACAATTTCCTTGGTATTGGCTGTACTCTAAACCATTCCTGCAGCCAGGAAGCTTGTCTAAAAGGGTTTCCAAAACATTCCCTGACATTGAAGGAAAGACCCTTCTATAATCCAAAGAGTCTGAAGGAACTAGTATTAGGCTAGGAAATGTTTACATCACATAATTTCCCTTGATATCCAAAGAGAAGCATTGTTGGCCACATCAACTAAAGAAAAGAATCCTGTATGCAAAGGACACAAAACAGGGTGACAATTTAAAATTGAAAGAATGGTCACTTTGTTTTTGTCTTCTGACAGCTTTGCAGAAGCCCTTCTAAGGAGCTTACCTGCAGATGTGCATGCCTTGCTTGGCTTTTCTGTTTAAGTCTCTGAAAACACAATCTCTCTTGATACTTTGAACTCTCTCTCAGCATTAAACAATTTCCATGGAAACTAGAGCTAAAGGAAACACCTGAGAACTCATGAAATAAGATGCTCTTTAAACATGATCTTTAATTTCCCTTGTTGTCCCCTTTGTTAGATAATCAATAGCTACTAATATTTATATTTCTTAGTAATGTAACTCCTGGACAAATCTGGGAAATGATGTCTGATTAATCCACAAATGCCCCTTCTCATATAGAATGAATATCTACATTAAAAGCAATGTTTTGCAGCACACATGAAGCAGAAAAGGAATTCAAATGTTTCCAAAGCAGCTCAGTCTTTTAGCTACAAAATGAAAATCTTGGGTTGATATTTCAGAATTTTTCTTTGTCTTGGTAATTTTCCAGCATGTGTTTTTTCCTCATCCAAATGCCACATTCAGAACCACAGATGGCAGCATAATTTGAGCAGGTTTCAGTTTCTCTACTTTTTAATTCAAATCCAAAATTAGATGGAAGTTCCCAGCATCCTCCACTTCTGTCTTCTCCTTTTCTCCCCTGGTTGTTTTCCTCTTGGTAAGCTTTTGATGTTTGACCTCTTAACATTTTTTCCCAGCACAATAAAAGCACCAGAGTTTCAGTGCTGTCAATGCCTTTTCCCAGCATCTCTATAGAAGTTCCTAGAAAATGTCTGATATCATAAAGCATTTCCTTTCTTGTGTCAATTTGGATTTCAAGTCTGTACCAATTGAAGTTATCAGAAGAATCCTGATCAGCTAATTTTTCCATTTACAAGGAGGAGATAATGTTGGTAGGAGGACTAAGCTTAGGGTTGAAAAATTAAAGCATTAAACTGTTTTACCTCTTGCAAAATAGTTTTTCTAGAATTAACTAAAATATTTTCCAGTTCTCACTGTTTTTCCAGATCCTTGATATTGTTTAGGTATAAACATAAACCTTAAAAACTATAAAAACATGTCATATATTAAGAATCAAAGGTAATAATATAGAAAACATGAACAGTCATAGTGAATCTTACTTCCTACCAAAACATAAAAAGATCATGCATTATTTTAAACTGTTAACTTATTTTTAGAACCAATTTTTAAAACTATGAATTTCTGTTCTGTGAAAGGCCTGGGCCTGACAATTTGGGGACTACAAATATGAATGTAAATACATCTGCCTTCAAGCCAGTGTGTACAATATGCTGTCTAACTGGCTGACCCATACAGATCACTACAGTCAAGCTACTTTACTATACAAGGGCTGTCACTTGATGTGATGTAGTCTACATGTTTTGTCACCAATTTCCATGCATTTGTGTGCTATATCATTCAGTTCTGGGCTTGGATTAACAAATTAATTAATTCAACAAATAGATGAGTACCTTCTAAGTAACAACACTGTACAGAACTCTGGGGACAAAGAGAAGGTAATTTCCCTACTCTTGAGAAGTGCACGCCTAGTAAACAAGGCCATCCAAATGAACACAGAACCACAGAACACAAATAGCTCAGTGGATTAAAGCACCTGTAAGCAGGCACAGGGGCCCAGGGTTCAATCCCGGTGCCTGCCATCCCAGCCCCACCCCTGGGGCACGCTGAGATGGCGATTGAGCCTGGGCATGGTGATGCATGCTTGTGATCCCAGCTCTTAAGAGGCTGTAAACAGGCAGATCACTATGAGTCTGATCTAATAGTGAGACCCTGAACACCCTGTAGACCCTTCTCTAAAATTACAGGAAAAACAAGAACCACAGAGCAATGTGGAATGAGCTGTAGAGCTGTGATCTGGAACACTGTACAGAGGACCTGTGCCTACACTTTTTATTTTATTTTATTTTATTTTATTTTATTAAAAGCAAATAGCAAAAACAAAGAAAAAACATGGCAACATACAATACACGTTACAGATTTTCAAAGCAAAAATAGCTAATTAGCAATGATTGTTATATTGTCTTTTTATCATCAGTGATAATATACAATTATTTGTCCAATCTTGCATAACTATATCTGTTAATTGGAGCAGCAGATGTGCCTGCATTTCTACATTCCTCTCTCCTTAGTTTGCAGATCTCAGGCCTCCTTCTTGCTAACCTGTCTATCGCAGGCCCCTTTTATTCTAAAACACAAGGAGAAAGCACACAATTGCACATACTTTCAAATCTTGGCTCCACCATTAACAAGATGTGTATCCTTGGACAAATCGTCTTGACATCCCAGAGTCTGAATTTTTTCCCTCTGCATCATGGGAATTTCAATAATTCTGCATATGTTTAATGTGAGCATAAAGGAAGATACCTTTCATAAAATACCTAACAAAGTATCTGACATAATAAACGTTTTACTTCCCCGTGCAGCTGTGGTTTATATTACCTCATTTGTTATATCTTGTCTCCATCCTTGTTAACCAGCCTGACTTATAATGTCAATGGCAAACACTTGCTTCAGTGTTTGCAATGAGCCAAGTATCCTATGCACACAAGATGACTAAAATATACAGTGAATGTTTAAAATTTTTTTAATTTACTACAGTAAAAGGCATTGTCTTAAATCCTCCTCAAAATATTCTCTCTCTTTGAACATATTTATCCCATCATTCTTGCTGCTTTCTGAAACAGTTCTGGAAGTTCTCTTTCACGTGTTCATGAGGTCTGAGCAAATATACAACAAATGCTAATGCCAAGGGTCCTGCAATACAAAGTCACATCGTCTCATCACTTCCTCACGACCACCCCTTAAGTAGAGACAGCTCAGCACATCAGTTCCCACTTGCACTAGCATACTGTTCTTCTAAATATTCCTGTTACAATGACTGAACAGTCTGCCCCCCATCACTTCCTGAGTCAGCAAGTCTGTTACACACTTCAGTGTGACAGACCTCCCCTGCTTCTGACTGCACTCACTCTCCAGTCTTACCTTTTGCTCAACTAAGAAAGAAGAGCAGCCAAACCCAAGACCCCATATTGCTGGGGACAATAGGCTTTTTCCTCCACAGTCTTCAGTGCTTTCCATTTCAAACTACCTCCGAGCCAAATGTTTCTTAGCTGTGACCAAATCACAAACAAGCCTTAGATAAAATTCTGCCAGAACGCTGCTGGCTGGGATAGGCACACAGAGAACATTTCACTTTCTCATCTACCTTGTGAGCAAATACCTAGCACAGAAGAAGAAAACTTGTCTTTTAATTATACAACTAAGCAGAGTAAGCTGTGTGTCATTAAGTACACGATGCTTTAAGGAAACAAATATCACAGATTTTCAACACACCCCAGTCCTGGTTTCTGACCATTGTTACTGAAGGTCCAGTCACAGGCCAGAATCTGGGCCATGACTATGTGCATTTATTTACTTCCCATCATCAAGATTATGAGTAAAGTCAACAAAAGTGGGGGAGCAGTGAGTCACACTCTGAGAAAATTGTGAGGGTAAGTAGTCCACCCCTTTGGAACACACAACATTGCTCCAATTTACAGGAGTTGAACACAAGTTAGGCAACATGTGTATACACAGTTAGCCAGGTTTGAGCCCAGGGAGGTTCCCAAAGCTGTTGGAACTCTGTGCTGAAAGCTCCTTGGTGCCAGAGCTGGGAGTAGAGGTTCCATTCTCATCCTGAAGAAGCCCAAGAATCAGCTTCACATTAAAAATTCTCATTTTTAAAGATCCATTTTAACCACTAAGTTTTACAGTGAGTTTCATTAACCACTGAACAAGTTTGAGTAAGTTTACACTGAAAATCTCTTATTGCTTTATAGTCTTTATTACTTTTCTCTTGTAGCTGAGACAAAAATACTCTACACCCAAAATTAAAGTGGGAAAGGTGTATTTTTACCTCACAGTTTATGGAAGTTTCAATCCATTTAGGTTACCTGCTGGAGGACAGGTATAGCATTCATACCCATAACCCCAGCCTTGGACCATGAATCAATCACAAACTCTAAAAGCTCACCGCATGGCTGCATGGGACTTTGGGGGGACATCCAGATACAAACCATAGCATGTACCCTTGTAATTTGCTTGCTAAAGAAGTTCTATTGTCTCACTGTTTTTTTTTTTTAAATTCTATTTTACTTCTAATTCCCTTTCCTTTGAGAAGAAACTATGATTCTAGTTTGCCTGGGCTTTCCCATGATTCCTTTTAAGAAAGAAAGACAAGACTGACTTGGCACTGCATAATTCTACAAAGCATCGCAAGCTTTGGGGAAACAGCTTTTTCCAAAAATAAAGTAGCTAGCTCTATAATGGCTCTTGGAAGAAAGAGCGTAGAGAAATGACAACTCAGCAACCAATTATGAGCACAACACTTCAAACAAAGGAAGACCTTCCTAACAAACTCATGCATTCACTTGGGTGATGGTTTCTGAGGAGAGTGCTCTTGAAGAGGCCAGTATCTTTAGAGTTGTGCAGGCCTTCAAGGTAGCTTAATGGGTTCGCCATATTTTTCCACTTGTGTATTTGGTACAGGGTCTCATTGTGCAGATCAGACTCATGGTGATCCTCCTGTTCTCAGCCTCCCCAGCACTGGAATAACAGGCATGCACCAGCATGCCCTTACTCTGTCACTGGCTCAGCAAATGCCAAGGGCAGACCCAGCAGAGCACGTGGGACTGGGGATCAAACCCTGATCCTTGCACTTTCCAAATCAGGCATTTTTTCTGCTGAGCTATCTTGCTGGCCCTTGATTGGCCATTTTTATACTAACAATTTGTGATTCCAATGCATATGAAAATAAGAGAGCATTTGAGAACTTACCAGCTGATGTTCCTCAGTTGCAGAGTGTTAGTTCAGAATGTTTTCTTCAATAGTTTCTTGGTACCATATATCAGTGTCAAAGTCTATCTTTGGCTTGTTTTTGCACAAGGTTCTAATTGAATTAACTTATCCATTTTAATTTCTTTTTTAAATTTATTTTTAATGTGTCTAGTGAAATGAAATCATCTACCTTGTTTTGTCACTATTATGGTTATGATCACTTTAGTCTAATAGTGAATTGTTATTATGATCAATAATAAACTTGTTGTTAATGCGTTTAAAACTTTAAAAACCTAGAAGGCATAACAAACTCATGTTCAAAGTATTAAACTTTAGATCAGAAATTTCCCCTCAAAGGCTTCATGTGTGTAAGCTGCCTGTGAGCTTTTGGAAGATGATGGGAGGTGGGAGGTGCCATAGCCACAGAGGTGTCAGCCACTAATGAATTCAGCAGCTGAATGTGCTTTCAGGAGATGGGGCCTGGTTAGAGGCAGGTCCTACACAGTGGAGGACTGGAAAGTTGTATGCTCCCACCCCTAGCTCCCTCATCTCTCTGCTTCCTGACTGCTTTGATGTGAGCAGTTATCCTCCACCCCAGCTCTTTGACATTATAGTGTCTACCTTAAAGTCAGACACAACACTCCTGAGCCAAAAGGGGCCTCTCCTCCTGTCATGGGTGCTGGGCATTGTGTCTCGGCAATGAGAGAAAGTGACTAAGACAAAAACCAAGCCTAATGTTATACTTCGGGGTTTAGCAAGGGGAACAATACAGGACATCTATTTTATAAGGTTATTTCATAATGGTCACCCAAAGAATCATACAAAAAGAGTGCAGGAAATCTGTCTACAAACTAAAGCCTAAAGATATCATGATAATGAATCCAGCCAAAGGTGTAGAACTCATAGCAATGTTTCCCACAAGTCCAACTGGAGGCCTACAGCCCAACACATTGTCCCATCCTGCCTGTTATACAAATATGTGCTGAGAAGGCCCAAAAGTCAGTGGTGGAAGCTAGAATGTCTGTGCCAGTGAGACGAGGATCCATATTAGCAGGCTGAGGGATCTGCGCTGGAGCCAGGAAACAAGGCTCAAGGTAAGAACCAGAGCTCCCGCACAAGTGCCACAATGCTCTAATGATGAGGAGAGCTGAGTTCCCATCAGGAAAGCCAACACAACAGCCTTCTCCAGGAGAGGGCGCAATGTACCATCTTCCCCTCAGGAGTCAGGAAACAATGCTCAAAGTGAGGACCCAAACTCCCCCAAAGGGAACTGTAGCCATTCTTGGTGGCAATGAGGTCTCAAGATCCCCCTCTGACAAGAACAACCAAATTCATCCGGAAAGCCATCATGACAAGGTCACTCAGCAGGACAGCCCAGGAGAGCTAGCAGCTCCCTATAGCTTCTCAACAGTTTCAACCAGGTCCCAACAGCCTCCTTCCTTCTCTGATTCTGTCTCTTGTGCTGCTAGCAGCAATTGTCAGGTGGTCTCCCACACCCAACACCACACTGGTTCAGTTCAACTGTGTGTACCAGGTTAACCACCAGTTGTCACTTCACCACACACAACATGTGTTCTTCAACCAGTCTTTACCCTACACCCTACCTGCCACTCCTACCCAGCACCCACCATGTGATGGTATGTAAACCTAAAGCTTCTTACATGCTAAGCAAGTGCTCTAACACTGAGTACATTCCCTGACCTTTTAAATTTTTGTTTCCAGGCAAGACCTCACTAAATTGCCCTTCCTAGCTCAAACTTGAGATCCTTGTGCCTCAGGTGCCCTAGGAGCTGAGCACAGAAGTGTATGCAACTGAACCTGGCTCAAGCCTTGCTTCTTAATTCCATAATTTTACTGCCACTGTCTTGTCTCCAGAAACATAGCAACCATTTTCACTCTTTCCTCCTCCATTTCCTGTGCTCTGCCACAGTAGTCATCTGGTTTTATTGATTCACACTTCTGCGAAATCTCATTATAGACTTCTCAACATCCAGCCACAAGCTATGTCAACAAGTTACAATTACAAGACCTACTAATTGGTTCTCAATCCTTTTATTTAACTTATTCTCTTCCTTAAAGATGTAGGTAGTCTCAGAACATCTTTTCTTTAACTCCCCTATTTAAAATGCTTCAGTGGTTTTCCACATCCCCTCATCACACTGTTTGCTCTGGTCCAAAAGACCTGCATCACCCTGAATCTTTTTTCCACTTTGCCTTTTGCCTCATTCATTCTTGACTCATATGGCTGTTCCAAGCTATTTTCCATATCAAGATCTTTCCACAGATTGTCAACTACTTAGAATTCCCTCCAGTCCTCCTGTGTCCCATTAACCAAGATAAGTTATTTATTCTACAGATAACAGCTAAAATATTATTATTCTAAGAATAATTTCCCCCAATCCAATCTACCCATAAATGCACTCCTATTAGGTTTTGCAGTCTTGTTTCCAAAGAACCCTGAAGTCTACATAGGTCAGTTCACAACAGTAAAAATCTAGATGTCTAAACAAGAAAGCATGATTTTATTTTCTTTAATTTAGATATATTTCTTATTTTAGCTCATTTAAAACCAAAATTCACCAATGTAGAGAGAATGCTGATCTCAATTATCATTGAGGTTCACCCTTTTCTTTCCTGATAGCCATGAAAAATCTGAATGGAAACCCTTACTCTTCCCTAAAACACTACACTGCCACAGCTCACCCCATCCCTGACTTTCAGTGCTTTCTTCATGGAAGCCATTTTCCACTCTCTTACTGTCTCAGATGTCCCATAAAAGGTCTCTGTCATACCTGGGGCTGGGAATACTTACTAAGAATGGAATTCCCAAGACAAGAGACCAGTATCTCTGGGTGGACGTGGAGCTTTGCCACTGCCCAAGAGTGTTACTGAGGGAAGAGTTGGAGTCTCTCTACTTGTAAGAGTACTTTCAGAGGTCATTTTCTGCTGCCCCCATCTTTAACACTATTCTTTCTCAGTGAGCCTCTCAAAGTTTCTCTCTCCCCATTGCTCTATGTGTTATAAATATAATCTTGGATAAAAGCAAGATTGCTTTCAAAAGGTTTATATTTTATATGACAAACATCATTGAAACAAGAAAGAAGAGTTTTTGAACTAAGAGAGAACAGAGAAGACAGGTAAGAAACACCAAGGAATATTTACAGACAATCTATATGGGTAGTACTTGCCTATAGAATGTGACAAACAGATAATTATTAAAAGAATGATAGATTTGAATCACTAGCTATCAGCGCTGTCATTTGTTTTCTATGTTTTTGCATGTGTTGGCACATGCAAGAAGAGGAAGAAATGAAAACAAGAGCTACACTTTTTGGGCAGCATAAGAGAAGCTTTTCTGCCCCTCCTGCTGCCTGTCATTAGATAATTTCTAACTATCTAACTCCCTGGCTAGCTTGTATTGCAGACACAACCACCATCATCTACATAAAATAGGAGGAAAATGAATATGTACTCTCGAACAGATTGCGGAGGTTAAGGTAGAGTGTCAACTTGATTGGCTCCGGGAACTGCCGCAGGACATTAGAGTATCAGTGACAGTCATGGAAGGGGGCCTATGGTCTGTATCTGGTCACTTGCCTCTGCCTCTCTGGTATTTCTACCGTCTCTGTTTCCTAGTTGCTATGAAAGACACAGCTTCCCTTGGCCACACCTGCCATCTGAGTTGGCTACAACCATACACTCACCTCTCCAAAACCATAAACCAAAACAAACCTTTCTTCTTTATGTTCTTCCAGTGGTAGTAAAGTGACTAACTGCTATGTCTTTTTTTTCATACACTAATAATAGTCTCTCTTCCCCTAACAGGTGAACAGGACTCTATGAGACTTCACTACATAAGGTCTTTAGTATAATAGGAGTTTAAACAAATAGGTTCTAATAAAATAACACCATATGTTCCAAATAAATATGCATTTTTTTTCCAAAAGCTGAGTTAAGTTTTGGGAGAGGAGAGAGATATATTTCCTTTTTGAAAGGAAAAGGAGGAGGAGACAGAAGAAGGGAGAAGGAAGTAAAGAGAAGGAGGGAGATAAAAAGGGAGACTGGAACAGAGGGAGAAAAAGAGGGAGAGAGGGATGGAGGGAAGGAGGGGAGATGGAGGGAGAGAAGGAGGTATAGAGAGAAAGTCCAGGTCTATGTTTCAGGTAGACATTCAGCAATATCTCAGCACTGTTACACTTACAGAAATTTCATTCAACTCTCTAAGGCTACATATTATCTAATATGTGGTTGACACTTCACAACATTAGATAAAGAAAACATCACTTCCTGGAACCTGGGACCTGGGCTCTGTCCCAGCTGTGAAAATTTGGATTTCACAAAATGCATTTGTGTGTGCTAGCACCAAAGTCAAACTGGACTTTGCTAAGATACCTGTCCAGTGGATCAGGTCCATTCCAGAAAACAAGTGTGCTAAAATGGAAGTGGGCTTCAACTTTCTTTGTTCTCCACCCTCTTTCTGACTGTCTCGTTTCTAATTCTGCATTCTCCCATCTTCCCCCCTATGTGTTGATGCACCATTTTCTCTGCACACTCAGGAATGACACTTCCTTTTCACATCAATTTCTGGCTAGCCTGCTCTCTGCAGGCCCATTTCCATGGTCTGCTCATCTCATAAGGGGTCTCCTCTCCAGCTAGACTCACATTTAGCCCTCACAGATATCCTGGAGTGCTCACAGCCTTGCTGCCTGAGCCTCAGTCCAGCTCTAGGATTGATCAAATCACTTCATCTCCGAATTTGAATCTTCATCAAAGAATTCTGGTGCAGAATTTCTAATTTTAAAAGAATCTCAGGATAGTAAGACAGAGAGATAGCCTTGTAAAAATAACCCAGCCAGTACTCCCTTCAATGTGTTCAATCATTAGGAAGGTCTCATTCTTAAGCAAAGATATTTGGGCTTCTTTAAGAGGACTCCTTTGTTTAATAATCAAGACAATGGAGCTAGCAACATAGCTCAGAAGACTAAGTGCAGCTCTGGCCCCGCCCCCAGAGGGCATGCTGAGCCAGCCACAGAGTCCAGGCATGGAGGTGCACACCTGTACTCCCAGTGCTGGGGAGTCTGAAAACAGAAGGATCACTATGAGTTCAAGATGCCTAGTGAAATGCTGCACCAAATACATAAAGTATTTAAAAAATGAATTAATTTAATTTAATTTAAAAAAATCAAGCTAATACAAACTCATTCTTTTGTAGCACAAACTCTGAAGACCAACCAGGAAAAAAGTAATGCTTTCATTATAAGACTATGGTATCTGAGGTTATTTAGAAGTTTGGAGAGCCACAGGAACCCAGAGGTATTTGACCTAATGACACAGACAGCATGTGGAAGCATGTCTACTCTTGCGCTCTGTAGAAGCATTTTTTTCTGGTATTACTGAAGCTGTTTGTCAACGAAATTAAATCAGGCAAATGTTCCCAGCCCACTCTCACCATGTGAATGCCACATCACATAAGCTGTATGAGAAATGAAGGTAAAATTAGGTCACAGAGCATTTGTGGGAAGAAACAAACATCAATGTATCCAAGCATGAAATTACAGCCCACAATGCTGCCATCAGTCGGTACCTCTAATGGAAACAGCAAGGTGAGCAGCTGCTACCCAGTCATGTGAGGGACAGTGCCCGGTGGGACTGGCACTCAGTGCAGTACGGTCGCTCGCTGCAGCACTTGTCTGCGCCCTGTCCTCTTCATCCTTCTGTGCAGCTCGGATCCCCTGACCCACTGTTAGCTTCAGACTTGTAACATCACCAGAAACCAGCCCTAGACTTAGCAATGAAGAACCTAAAATCTCCACCCCAGTACAGTACTTGAATGCTACACTCATTCCAACTTTGATCTTGTCTCATAGATTACACATTCATAATTTTTTCTGAGCATTTTTCTTCTGCTCACTCCCATTTTGCAGCATGTTTTTTTTTTCCAAATCAGAGGAGCATTAAGTTCTAATCCTATTTCCACTAATGGCTTTTTATTTGATTTCTTATAAAATGAGACAAAATATTTACTTGTGAGTTGCTCTAAGAATTCACTGAGATGATAAATGTGAAAGTACTTTGCATAGCGTCTCACATATAGCAGGCGCTCAGTATGATGCGTTTTTAAATCCCTACATAATAATAATTTAGTTTCTTCTTCTAGTTTCAGTCTATTTTGTTAATGAAAATATAAACAGCTCATCTCAAAAGTTTCAGCCCTTTAATTAAACATTTATTATTTTAATCCTATACTCTTTGACTCAGTATCCCTTAGGACTATTAAGCTACTTCAATGTAAATTTTAATTACTAAATTCAAATAAAATTAAAAACTCATATTCTGACTTGCATTTCAAATGCCCACTAGCTGTATGTGCCTAGTGGCTACTATATTGGGCAACACATACAAAGAAAACCGACACGATGACAAAAGTTCTTTTAAGCAACTCTGAGGTGTTAAAGATGACACTAATATAGTCTATTACTTGTCCTTAAAACTTAATTATCTTTTTCTATCTTTTTTTAATGTGTTTGGTATAGGGTCTCACTATGCAGCTGGGACTCATAGTGATCCTCCTGATTTCAGCCTACCCAGCACTGGGATTACAAGCATGTGCCACCACACCTGGTCTCAATGACAGGCTCAATGTCCCTGGGGGCGGGGCCAACTTTTTTCTTAATGTTTTTCAACATAGACAACAAATTTCTCGGAGGTTATTTAATTCCTAATATTCAATATTTTAAGTTTAAAACCATTCCATGTTTATTGAGACTACGTGAAAAATAAGATTTCTTGGTTTTGAATCTTCTTAGTTTAGGATACCAGCCAGCATAAAAGAGAAATTAACCTGGGACTTAAACTGACCTTTAGAATCAGAAATCCCATTAAACATCCTTGGAAGATTTTGAAATATTTTTTCCTCAAAAATTTAGAAGTTGCACTAAATCTTCCCAAAGATTGAGTCTCAGAAGAGTACTAATGTCTAATATTTTAAGTTTGATTTCATAGTATGCATATCAATAAACAATAAATTTACATTTGTACTCTTTAAATTGCATGAATCTTTAATCACATGAAGATGAAACAGACTAGAAAAAGCACTTGCAGGCTTCCCAGCCTCTCCTGGCATCTTTCTCCTGCTAGTTTCTAAAAGGTCGCTGCAATCTCCTGTTTGAATACAAATCTGTCACTCGATGAAGACAATGGTTTGCCATAACCTTTTTGACATTATTTGCCATTCAGCTGTTCATTCAATGTGACAGATGGTATCACTGGGTATCTAGTATATGTCAGGCCCTTGGCTGAGTTCTGAGGACAATGTAGTAATGGTATGGGGGTAAGAAATTAAAGCAGCTTAAAATTTCTGTAAAGCCTATTCACGTAAGTGAAGTTGAATGAAAATATTCATCCATAAGCACTATAGAAGAAGAGGCATGTTTATTTTGTTTCTCCCCTCATACTGTTATTCTTTTTTAGCCATACTTGGAAGAAAATACATTCTGCTTCTCTAGCATCTTCATAAGCAATTGTATTCAGTTGGGCTGGGGAGATAGCTCAGTAGCATAAGTGCCTTCCTGGCAAGCTCAAGGTTCTGAGTTCAATCCCTGGTACCACATGCCATACCAACCCTTGAAACCCCCACATGCCACCCCAGCCCTGGAACCAGGTGTGGTGCTGCATGCATGTAATCCCAGTGCTGGGGTGGCTGAGACAGGACTATCACTACAAGTCTCAACTATCTAGGGAGACCCTGTATCAAAAAAAAAAAAAAAAAAGTGCCACACAATCTGAGTCTTACTTAACTAGCTTTCAATCTGGCCTAAGTTTACCAAAAATGCAAGTGTTTAATAAACCAACTATAATTAAATGGTACTATTATCTGAGCTCCTCTGATAAGCTAAACTAACAAGGATATTGAGGCTAGAGTTGATAGGGAGGCAAAAATTACTGTGACCTGTTAGCAAAAGTCTTCTATAAGTGTAAGAGTTTAGGGTATGGCTGGTATACCCAAGCTATTTGCATTACCTAGGAACAAATGAAAGTGACTGGGGAGGTATCTTTCCAGAGCAGGAAACAAAGTCACAGCAGAGACACAGTGGAAGGGTAAGTGCTCCAGGTGCACGAAGTACAGGGCAAGTGAAGACTCGAGCACAGAGCCGGCAAGAAAGCTCAGGGCGAGACTACGTAGCAGCCGGAATGTTTGACCTTGAGTTCAGATGACTTACTGCTGGATTGTCCCTGTGCTTTCTAGTCAGTCCTTGACGGCTCCCAAACAGAATCAGTGTCTCCTCCTTTCTATGGCTTTTTTTAAAAATAAATCTCTGTTTCTCCTCGAAACTTCCTCCTAGCTAAGGCATCTGCTCACACGTAAGTCATCTCATTACCATTATCACTAAGCTTAGCATTCTTAAGATTCAACTCTCAATGCAAGGGGTTCTTCATTTACAGAGAACTAAATTTCAGGATAACCAATAAAATTGTGTAGGTCACGGAGTTATTCACCTAAGGTCCTGTTCAAACTCTTCATAAAGGCCAGGTCATGATAGCCAAAGCTCAGGACACGCCTTTCTTTCTCAAAGTAAAGGCAGATATGCTTTTAGTGCATAAAAGATAGAACAATTCCAAGTAATTATGAAAATCTATTTCAAAATAGTTAACCTTATCATTGCTATGACATAAATACTCTTCTTAATGGATTATTCCATAGAAATATAAACTCACCTTTTCGTCTAATTCATTTATATGTGTACCTATCTGTGCATGTGTGAGGGATGGGAGAGGAAAAGAAGGAGAAGAAACAGGGAATAGCTAGGAAATCTCTGGTTAAAAATTTATTGCAGTGTCTCATATCATTTGTATAACCACAAAAGATTTAATATATTAAAAAATATGAGTTATGTAAGGCCTACAAATTGTATAGCTTGTTTGTTCTTTTAAAAACATGTACTAGATGAAGAGGGTAGTAGTATAATTATTAGGCTGAATAGTAAGTGAAGAGAGAAATACAGAAAAATAATGGCGCTCAAATTTATTCTATCAAAGAATGTTGATAACGAATGTAGTCAAAAACCTGAATATTTGTCTGCCTCTGCCCCCTTGTGGTGGGATGTGCCTCTCAGCTAATGCAAGTCAATTTTTAGAAAAATAAAGATGGGGTGTCAAAACAAACAGGAAAAAGTAAAAACAGAAAGTAATTAATATATGTACCATAAGATAATTTTATTTCTATCAACATGCATACACTTAGTGTAACCTCTATGATTAATTTTAAGAGCTACTGGACAAGAATAATTATAAATGTAAAATGCCAAATTAGCTGGTGATAGAAACAAGCAGCAAAATTATTGCTATTTTTCATTTCATGTCTTTCCAGTCTTATAATGGTAATCGAGTTACCGTTATCCCACAGATTATATAAGTTCTAGGATACATTATTCAATCACATTAATAAACGTTTATTAAAGACCTCCTATTGACCAGGCACTGGATTAGATTTTGGGAGGCAACAATAAACACAGTTCTCACCCAGGAAAAACACTTGTAAAATAATCATACTAAAACATTACATCCTCAAGGTGGTGTTTGACAAAGGGACTATAGATCCACGAAAGACAGTAATAAAAGAAATAGATTAAGCAGGCAGAAGGCTGAAAGGAAGGAGAAGATGGGGCAGATTGTACTTGATTCTGAATTTTGCAATGAACTTAAAACTGCTTTTAGAAATAGTCTATATTTTTAAAAAATTAAGAAGCATTTCATAGGCTTAAGGGGCTGGGATAGGCAGGAAGCATACACAAAAAAGTCCACCATCTCTAGACAAAGCCCTGGCGTACCACACACTAGGGTTTGAAAATTTTAGCTAGGAAAGGGTGGCCAAGCGAGGGAGCTGCCAGTATGTGGGCCATAGACCTTGAGCTATGTAATTAATTTATGATTTTAAAAGTGATATGAATCTATTGAGAGATTGTAATAGATGGGTTAATAATGGGTGTATTTTAGGAATATATTAAATATATTTTATACGTATCTGTGAAGAGGGAGTGAGGGGAGACTGGGTAATGTACTACCTTTATTAAGTTTCCATATGTTTAATAATAACTTAGCATATATTGGCCTCTAATCCAAGTTTTTAAGTGTAAAATTTATTTTTTTAATTTTAAGCTCATAAATCAGGAAAAATAGAACATTCTATGGTATTAGTTTCTGTGAAAGGTGATAGTAGCTTGGGCTGGGCTTCAATGGAGACAAATGACAAAGATACACAAGAAAAATGGTAAAAGAGACAGTGATGGGTTAAATTTGGAAACTGAGGGAGAAAGATTGATAAGGATGATACCTTGGTTTCTGGTTGACATCATTGGGTGGCTGGTAAGGTATCCTAAAAGAAGCACACAAAATATCAGTGTTGGAGAGATGGAGGGGAAAGGAGGAGGAAGAATAGAAATGCACTTGGACTCAGTTTTAAGTTTCAGAGCAATACAAATGTAGAGGTAAGAAACACCCATAGAGAGAGGATCCAAGTCCAGGAAAGCAACAAAAGTCCATCTAGAGAACTTGAAGATACACTGGCTACAAAATAAGCATCACTTAACATATCTCTCAGAACATCAGTTTAACACAAGAACGTTGGCAAAGTTGAGACTGCTAAGAAGGCTGGTGGCAAACATAGAAAATCACTAAGAATAAAAGTTCACCAAATATTTGGTTCCCTAAAAACCAACACATCAACACACTAAACTGGCAAAAATAACCTTACAAATTTTACGAGGAATATTGCACTGTGATGACAATATGAACTCATTCACATATCCTAAAGAAAATTTTAGCTTTCATAAGGCAATTATTGATTTAATACCAATTGACACTCCTAAAGATATCATTTTGTATTAAATCAACCTTTTAATATTAATTTTTATCATTTACAGTATTTTTAACCAATCTCATATTTATCCCTTTTTCACATCATTTTCATTTGGCCATTGTGGTCTTTTCTTTTCATTGTTTTTGTGTGTTCGTGGAGTATCACTTTGTAAATTGTTACCCATCAAGTCAACACGCATCATTTGTCCCTTAGAAGAAGCTGTGTTTTTAGTTTCATGTAAGATGTGATGTTTTTAACTGATTCTGATTGCTTTGGATAAACTTTAATTTAATTCCAAATTTAATTTCATTTAAGCATTTTGTTTAATTAAGTTTCATTTTAGTTTAAGATTCTGATGTATTTTAATGAATTTAAATTTAAAGTCTAATCTTAATTAAAGTTTAATTTAATCTTCTATTTTAAATGTTAGAGATATAAAAAGAGAGCTGGTATGTCATTTGGAGAAATGGCAAAAGAATAAGGAAAATGTATAAAGTTTACTGAAATAGAAAATGATATTCCAAGATAACTGAAAATATTTCAGAAATAGACAAGTAGAACCATTATATATAAAATAACAAAATAAGAAAAGGCTGGAAAATTGCTTTTCCTTTGAGAATTTTTTTAAATTAATGATGATTCTCTTTTACCAACCTTTAGCATCTATAGATTTCTCATGAGATTTTTTTAGTGACATCCTTACCTTAAAAGTCACTATCTAGAAAATCGTATTTCATAATTGTAAATCAAACCTAAATGTACTCACATTTTTACCTAGTAAGACAGTTTGGGACAAATCGATAACTGGTGAAATGTATCATTAGTCCACCCCATGAACTGGCACTATAACAAATGTATTCTCAATTAGAAGCATACAGTTACTGTAATAAAGGCAACTTCTCTTTGTCAAGGATCTCGCAGTCAAAGAAAGATGAATACTTAAAGATAGTAGTTCAGTGAGATCTGGGCTCAATTCCCAGTAACATAAATACACACACACACACACACACACACACACACACACACACTACACATTTTCTAACAAAGATTAAGGTGCATAGCTCCAAAATATCCAGGAAGGAAAGAAGTGAAGAAAAGAAGGGAGCAAGGAACACGACCTTACAGAAAACCTCACTGAGTTCACAATGCCAATAAAAAATTAGTTGCTTAGTGAAAGTTTTTACAACTAGAAAAGGAAAGAAGAAGACATCACTTTTTAAAATATGAAAGGGTATTCTGCTTTTCAAGAATGTCAGTAATATATCACTAATATCTGATGCTCAAAAGACATGGATAGTAGGAAATGAAACATTTTTAAAAACTATATCAAGTATGGGCCGGTCAGATAGCTCAGTGGACTAAAACACCTGCTTAGGCAGAATACAGAGGCCCGAATTCAATCCCCTGGGGCATGCTGAGATAGCAATTGAAATGAGTCTATAATCCCAGCGCTCAGGAGGCTAAAAACAGGAGAATCACTATGAGTCTGATCTATGTAGTAAGACCCTGTAGACCCTGTAGATCCTGTACTAAATACATAAAAATAAATAAATAAACAAAATATATCAAGTTAAATTCTGCTTAAGATATAAAATGCTTTTTCTTTTTTCATTTTATGTATTTAGTACAGGGTCTCACTACGCAGCTCTGAGTCATAGTGATCCTCCTATTTTCAGCCTCCCCAATGTGCACTACCACGCCTGGAATTCAGTTACTGGCTCAGCACGCCCCAGGGATGGAGCCTGGGTGGCATGTGGGACATAGGGCCTGCACTTGCACAAGCAGGTGCTTAGTCTGCTGAGCTATGTCGCCAGCCCTGACATAAAATTGCTTATTGACAAGACTTCAAAATGATAACATAGAAGTAAATCTTATCAATGGAATTTTTTTTTTCAGTATTTTAAGGAAGAGTCTACAGGGTGTTCAGGGTCTCACTACTAGATAGGACGCATAGTGATCCGCCTGTGTACAGCCTTCCAGGAGCTGGGATTACAGGCACGCGCCACTACAACCAATCTCAATTGCCATCTCAGCACTCAACGGGGGCGGCCCAGCATGGCAGGAGATTGAACTCCGGCCACTGCGCCTGCTTGCAGGCGCTTTAATCCACTGAGCTATCAATAGAATATTTTGAGTCTAAAAAAAAAAAAAAAGAAGAAGAAAGTTCTGGGGCAGGAATCCATCCAAGGAGTAGTAAAACAAGAATCCTAAGAGTTCAACTGTAGAAGAGTGGCTAGAAAAGTAGTGTGAAGTGAACAGCATACTAAATAAAGGAGAGCATGTTCCAGGGCATAGAGAGTAGTTAACAGAACTGGGTGTTTCAGAAGGATTGTGTGAATACATCACTATGCTACAAAATAAAAGCAACTCAAAGTGGTAAACAAAATTAGTGGGGCTGAGTAATGATAAAGGGAATTGAGACAAAATAAAGAGAATGAAGTGCTAGTTCCAGGAACATTTGTTGCCAAGACTGTAAGGAGAGACACATGTTAAAATGAAGACCGAAAGAGAAAACAGAGTGAGTTATGTCATGATTCCACCATGTTAGTTTTGTAAGTTGCTTAATTTTTCTGACCTCAATTCTCTAATCGGCAATGTGAGGCTATAAAACAGTGCCAACATAATGAGATTTAATAACAGAATCCATTAGATTTAGTAGTCTTGTGAGTATCCCATATCGCCTAACACATGCTAATCACGTAATACTGGCTAATATTAGATAGCAGAAGGAGTAGGATTAAAGCAGGAGGGAAGAAGCAAAATAAGGATGTAGATTCACGACTATGTGTAGATATGTGGATCGGCCAGTGTTTCTCTAGAGGAACAGATATAACACATTTTTATACAAATGTATAAGAAATTATAAGATGAGCTTATGACAATCAGCCACAAAGTTGGATAAGGAGGTGATGAGGATCTCTGTATGCTGGAGACTGAAGGATTCAGTCCAAGGTCTGGAACTCATTGTGGTGTCTACACCAGGAGGCTGAAGGATCTGAGGCAGAAGCCAGCGTCTGCACTAGAAGCCAGGAGATGACGTCCAAGCGGAAGGTGAAGACTGGAGCTCCTCTGAGGAACAGAAGCAAGGTCATCCTTCTTCTTTTCCCCTCTTTATTGTCAGGCAGATGAGCTTCTGTAGGGCGGATTCTCTAGATCCTAGGCAGTAGAACTGCTGACCCAACTTAGCCAAGCTTCTGAACTTCTCAAATTGACACAGTCAATCAACGACTACAATCTGCCAATAGAAAAATTATGAAATTGCAATCTAATAACCACTATTTCTCTGCAAAGAAAGGCCTAGAGAGATGATTAATGGAGTTAAAGATTTCCGAAGTAGGAAAATAAAGATTGTATTTCTTTTTTAGAAAAATTAGAAATTTCAAATTTACTACAAAGAATGAAAAATTCCATTTCCATACTGATTATATATTCAAATGCAAACAATTCTGATAAGTAAACAAAATATGAGTACCAACCCCGATGTTCATCTTAACATGGCCTGTAAGAAAGTGACCTGGGCAGAGAAAATGCAGCCCTGGTCCACCTCGAGGCTACCAGGTGCTCTCTGGTGACCTGGCTCTAAGAATTTTCTACGTGAGAAAGTGCAGCAAGCAAAATCTCCCCCAGCTCCAGAATATATTCTACACCTTTTCCCCTTACAATCCTCTAAGAGTTTTGACAGAAAAAGCTCCTGTAGTCCAAGAAAATTAAGGTGATGACAGTGAGGACGCACATGCCCATCTGTAAGTATGACAGGTTTGGAGTAGTTCCTAACAATATTTAGCAGTGACCAACCACTTTACAGCCACTGATACACCAGTGGTCCCAATCTACTGGCACAAACTATTCCATTACAAGTGCTTACATAGTAAGAACAATGTCCACATTTTCAGCAGTATTTACACAGTATATGAAATGTGCTATCAAGCATCAAGGCAAAGGACCAGACCCTTGGCATATAATTAATAATTAAGACTCCATAAGGTCACTGACCTTATCAGACCCAAACGCTACAACTCTTGTTGCATAGGTCCTGCTTTACCTTGG
>NDGN011301426.1:0-12028 GCA_002564285.1 Tympanoctomys barrerae
TTTTTTTTTTAATTATACTTCTAAGTTGAAAGTGGCGAAGACTCCTTAGGGGGTCTCTAAGCTCAAGATTATCAGTCTGGCTCACTATAATTAAAAGACTGGCTCCTCTGTTTACTGCTAATTAATGACAAGAAACAATAGTAGAACTTTTTTTGAATGTTCGCTAGCCAGATTGCCTGGAGACCACTTTAATTAGTTATAGTGTTAGAGAAGGATTGGAAAATTTAAGAAAGGAATATGTTCACTCCTAGATTCAGTGGAGTCAGACCTTTTCAAAGTTAATAACAGAAAGCTCTATTCTATCTCTGTGGTTCAAAGTGTTATTTGATAGCTTTCAAATATTTCTATTGGTCTCTCTGTTTTAAAGAAAGTTTATCTTGGGAACTCATTGCATACATAGATTTAAAATTAAATCACATTAAGCAAAAAATACAGATTATTGTCTTTTCTGCATGAGTTTCTAGCTTTTAATGAACTAAAGTCTAGCTGTATTTAGGAAGATGTTGGTATCCCTAGCCTCTCTAAGAAGGTGTTTTTCACTCATTTGAGAGTTAAGCTAAACTGGACTATTTTTGCATGTCACTATTACAGTTTTTGAAAGGTAAAGACTTTACTCCACTTTAAATCATTAAGCCTATGCTGAATAATTAATCCATGTGACTTGGCAGGTACAGGGCCTTAGTGCTTTGCATGCAGACCTGAATGAATATCTCAGATCATCTAGGAGCTCACAATTACATATTTTTGACTTGTAACACAGGAAGACTTGCATAAGACCTTAATTTGAAAGAATTCATGCCGCTCCAGTTTAAAATGGTGCAATTTAGATTTGATCTACACACAGATCACTCGTAACCTGCAACACAATAGCTGCTTGACTCCTGACCTATCATTAGCTGTGCCCAGCTTGCGAGTTTCCATCGAGTTATGCTGCTCAGCCCCGTTGCCATGGGCATGTATATTATCTGAACTTTTCTCTTATACATCCTTATGGTTTAGGGTTTATTCTAATGGATGTTTTCTGTAAAATGTGATATTTTTGCATTTGCAGTCAATCTAATATTATAAAATATGAAAACATTTCATGAGCCAGTGGTGAAGGGAAAGACAGCCTTGCTGAGTGACATATTGAAAACACTCAAGCCCCTTCATCTCGATGGTTCATGTGACTTTATTTTCTTCATTTTCTCTGTTGCTCTTGGCGTATTAGACGGCACATTGTCCTATAAATGAAACACAGTAGGGTCATCAGCAAGCACTGTACAGGCTATCCAGCTATCCAACTTTTCTTGGAAACTTTGCAAAATAAGTGGTAAAATAGATAAGGCATGTTGAATGAGCTTTTGTCTAATTGAAATGGGAATACTTGACTGATTAAAACTATGACTGCTGGAGCTGGAGAGAGAGCTGAGCAAACTGAACACCTATTTAGGCAAGTGCAGGGAGCAGGGCTTGATCTCCACCCCCAAGCACACTGAGCCAGCCACTGAGACTGGGTGGGGTGGTACACACCTGTAATCCCAGTAATTAGGAGGCTGAAAACAGGAGGATCACTACAAGTCCAAGCTGCTTCATGATACCCTGTATGAGATACATAAAACAGCATCAACAACAACTAAAAGAAACTATGAATATTGGATCACTCTAGGTTGGTATAGGCAGAGTCTGGAGGATTCATACATGCTTCTGCCTTGCTTGTGGCAGAGGTTTTATGCAAGCCTGCTTCATGAGATTGAAGCCTCTTTGTCTCCTCATGGTTATGGGCTCAGGGTCCTCAAGGCTGTGGGCTCAGGGTTGTGACCTGCTGTTTTTACACGATGAACAGATCAGTGTTTATTATAAAAGCTAGGTATAGTATGAGGCCCCATAACTTGAACATGCTGGAAAATTGGAACAAGAACAGAGAAAACAACAAAAGCAAGTAATAAAGGGTTAGAAATCTAAGTATTTATGATATAGTGAAGTGGAGCTGACCTCAAGAGGTAAGAGGCTATGCATGTCTGAAAGGCTGCCGTAGCAATATTTTCTAATAGTATGATCTCTATATGGAAGGTAAAGATGCATCACCCCTGCCTTACCATCCTCCAGGGAGTTGTTATTACACTTAAAGTAAACGCTAGCTCGACATGGTGGTGCATGCCTATAAGCCCAGCACTCCTGAGGCTGAAGCAGGAAGATTGTGACAAGCACAAGGCTAGCCTGGGCGACATAGTGAGCTGAAGTCCAGCCTGAGAGAGCAAGACCCCGTCTCAATCAATAGAACAAAGCAAAACAAAACTATAGACACCAAAATCCTTACCAAAACATACAAAGTTCTGCACATATATGTCTCCTGCCTAAAGCTCACTTCAGGACCCACCCAGTCTCCATTGGGCTGAGTGGCTCTCCCAGTTTCCCTAAGACTGAGAACTTCTGAGGATGCAGGACTTTTATTTTTTAAACAAAAACAGGATTCCATAAACTGGCATGAAGGTCACTCTCCGCCCTGGGTATGGACCAACTTTGTTACTTTCAACACTTACATATTCTGAGTGGAGTCTTAGGATCAAATCTGTAACCTGTTTCATAGATATGAATTTACTTATCATCTAAACCTCATTTCACTAAGTAATGACTATCTCGCCAGACCTGCTAGCACATCAAAGAGAGTTTATGATACTTTTCTCTCAGGCTGCAATATGGTTTATGATTTTAAGCACAAAATTCAGTAATAATCTCCTAAACAGTTTCAGTTCCTAGTAAATCCGTGGTTTATGAAGCATGGGTTTTAGAAGTATCTCCTTAGTCACCTTGGAATCTGGAATCTTAAGATGGCATATTTGAATGTGTGTGCATATATGCTCAAATGTTATAAGCAGGTGGACATGTAACTGGAGGCAAAGAAATACTGGATTTTTTTTTTTGTTGTTGTTGTTGTTTAAAGAATAGGGCTTGAGCTCAGGATGTTTTCACGGAGCTACACCCCCACCCCTCTACTTATTTTTGAGTTTGAGGTAGAATCTTGTTAAATTTTCAAGCTTCCCAGGCTGGGCTCAGTGTGTGTTTCATCTGCCTTGACCCCCTAGATTACTGGGATTGCAGGCGTGTGCCACTACATCTAGCTTGCTTTATTTATTTTTAATTTTTATTTTTTCTATTTAGTGCATGATCTACAAGGTCTACAAGATCTCACTACACAGATCAGATTCATAGTGATTCTCCTGTTTTCAGCTTCCCAAGTGCTGGGATTACAGGCATGTGCCACCACGCCCAGTCTCAGTCACCTTCTCAGTATGCCCCACGGGCCGGCCAGTATGGCAGGCTAGGGATCGAACCTCCAACCCCTGCCTCTGTCTAAGCAAGTGCTTTAATCTGCTGAGCTATCTGGCCGAACCTAGCTTGCTTTATTTTTTAATGAAATCAAATAAAAATTTATTCTGGCTTTTAAAAATCTTAGCCATATATTGATGCTTCTTAGAAAGAGATTACTGTGATTTTTATAATAAGTTTTTAAACATAAAAATATCAACAAATTAAAATGTAATGATAGGGCTTGGGATATACCCCAGTGATACAAGTACCTGCCTGGGGATATATCAACATTCATATTTTATATATCCCAAAGAACATGATCCCAAAGAACACAGGGTAGCTGACCAAAGATTTCCCAGTTCATCACAAAGTGAGTACTATATATGTGTGCAAAGATTCTTGTCATATATTAATTCTAGCCATGAGATGATAATCTTCAATGGGGAAAAAATAAATGTATAGTTTAAATAAAATCTCAAAGCCAGTATAGTTCAAACCCACTGTTTTCCAGGCTGGCACTTGCCGACTGTTAACCTTGTATTCTGTAAGAATTTGGTATAATCTCTGAGACCCAGCAGTATCAGTTTGTGCATAATTTAGTTCTCCAAAGACAATTACAGAAAATGAGAAAATTAGCGATATCCTGAGAAACACTAGATTGAATTAGTTGGTCTGTTATATGCACCATGACCTTTTAATTTTAAAAACTGGAGATGTTTTGAATATGAATATACTACTCTCTTCCAAGGTAGCTTTTCAAAATTGTTTTAAGAGAGTTACTTCCATATTGTCTCTATTTCTTCAATAATCAGAGGTACAAATAGGACTTACTCAGGGAGAAACGTCTTTGAAATTTCCTTTCTGTTCCGTAATCATATGCTCTCCTGAAGTGTAATGGTCGTGCAGTAAATCTAGTGGCTAATTCTTAACTCTCACTGTAAGCTCTTTTAAGTACAAATAGTGAACATCACGATAGTACAGATGCTTGCTATTTCAAACCAACATATTCTAATAATATGGGCTAAATAAGAAAGACTTAGACTAACCCTATCTGATTAGATCATTGCTTATCTTCTAGTTAATTAAGAATTTAATTCTTAAAGGAAAGTGTAAGGTGCTGGAGGGTATTTTGTCCACCATCTCTGCTGGGTGCTGGTTCTTCTGCAGATAACTCTGTGATACCTGCTAGCAGAAAGGTCAGGAGAACCGAAGCCTACGGACTCCTAATTTAGTTTCTCTTCTACATATCATGTTGAACTTTCCTTGATCTTCTCCACGTTTGACTTGCTGCTCCACACGTGATTTTCACATTACATAAAAAATGTCTTTCCAGGCACTTTACAAGCGACCCGGGCCTTGATGGTGATCGGCATCCTCCTGGGACTGATTGCCATCTTTGTGTCCACCCTGGGGATGAAGTGTATGAAATGCCTGGAAGACGATGAGGCGCAGAAGATGCGGATGGCTGTCATTGGGGGTGTGATATTTCTCATTGCAGGTAAGAGAGCTTGCTTCCCCACCCATCTGTGTTGACTGTCTCTCATGCAGTTTGCAGTCCAGCATTCAGTTTCCTCAGGTTATATCGGATTTATCATGTTTGAAATCATTTGAGTCTCTTTGTCATCTGCATTCATAGACTCTGTGGTCATGTGACCATCATGGTCTCAATTGGAGCCAGATGAAAACATGATATTTGTGTATGTGTGTCAGCAATGTTGTTTGTTAAAGCCAGTCTTCCCAGGTGAAGGGAGAAGTTTGCTATGTAGCCAACTCCCTGGAACAAGCTTATGTAATTCAAAAAAATGTCTATGGTGCCTCCACAGATATTTTGTGAGAAGATGAGAAGTGGTGAGAAAAATACATGGATAATATGTGATCATCCAGAACAAGAACACTGGATGAGGCCTGATTATTTTAGAAAAATGAGGGGAACAGTCCAGATGGGTAGACTGAATTATATAATAAATAGGGTGTTCCCATAGACTGAAGAGTAGAAAAACCAGGTAGAGTAGAGGGATGTTGACATGCTAGGAAATTCAATTAGGTGAGTTAGGAAAGGAAACAATTCAGAAACATCTTAGAACAAAATGCTGATAAAATGAAGCTATAATTTCCACAGAAAATAAATACGCATTCAATGCTTTATTCCATCACTTACAAATTCATTATCTTTGATGACATCAGGAAATGAAAGTTAGAAGATGGAAAATACCACTTCAAATCTTTATAATGAGGCTTATATTAAATATAACAGATAATATATTCTAAATATAATATATATACATACTGATGACATTTATTGTAAATGTAGACAGTTGTGGACATTCATTGTTAGTATAGAGATCTATCTTTATAGGTGTATAGTACATAGATATAGCAATAGTCTGGTACACATACTATATATAATTATATGTAGTAATCTATTATTTTTAAAACAGCAGTGATATAAATCTACTACAGTGAGAATAGAACTGGACCTTCATGTTTATTGTTCCTGTTGATTGAAGACCTGTAGGAGATTTTGCTCCACCTTAATACATGGATTTAATGCATGCATGGAATGTGTCCAGGACTTGGTTAAAGATGTGGCTGAACCAATCAGTTGTCCATGTTTTGTGATGAAAACCATCTCCTATCTAGAAAACACGAATGATGTATTATTCCAACCATGTAGCCTTCCATCAAAGGCAGCGAACAACTGGCGGCGGCGTAGCGCCCTCACTCTGCCACCTCCTGTGAGGTGCACAGGCCATGCTGCTCCTGTGCAGTCTCAGGGTCTCTGCAGAGTGCAGACTGCAGGGTCACGAGTTTGTGCACAGCCCATATGGGCAGCGAAACACACACACACGCACACACACACAGAGTCAGACAAAATGAGATTGCTTTCTGTCAAGTATTGGAGGCAATTAGATTGGGCCACTGTTTTGCAAGGGAATATGATCAGTATAAAATTAAAATGACCAATATTGGTTAATTCTTAACATTACATGAAAAAAATGTAGTTTCTTTTACATCATATATATGTATATATAAATTTTTTTTTTTGGCTAGCTCAACCTACCCTGAGGGAGGGGCCGCCATAGCATGCATGCGGTACACTGGGGATTGAACCATGGTCCCCTGCACCTGCCTAAGCTTTCCTAAGCAAGTACTTTAGAGTGCTGAGCTATCTTACCAGCCCTAAATCTATTTTTTAAATGTTTTATTTATTTATTTGGTGCAGGATCTTGCTATGCAGCCCAGACTCATACTGATCCTACTGTCTGAGCTTCCTAGCACTGGGATGACAGGCGTGCACCACCATGCCCAATTTTGGTGGCCAGCACAGTAAATGAGATTCCACGGCTGGTACTGCATGTGGTACCAGGGATCAAACCCAGGTCCTTGCGCTTGCTAGGCCGGTGCTTGTGCTGCTGAGCTATCTCCCCAGCCCATTTTTTAACAGTATTTTTCAAGATAATTGTGCATGTATTTATTATATATATTATGATATTTTAAAGTATATGGACATTGTAGAATGAGCAAATTAAGCTAATTACAAAACTTTGTTTCACATTTATGCAATAAAAATACTTTTACATTGATTCTCTTAACAGTTTTCAAACACCTAGCCACCACTTTGTATGATGAATCTCGTGTGTGTGTGTGTGTGTGTGTGTGTGTGTGTGTGTGTGTGTGTGTGGCTCAGTCTGCCCTAGGGGCAGGCCTGGCACAGCATGTGGTGCTAGGGATCAAATTGTAGTCCCTGAGCACTAGCCTAAGCAGGCTGTTTGGACCACTGAGCTATCTCACTGGCCTAAATCTCTTGAATTTAGTTGGGATGTCTTACTGAAATTTTGTATCTTTCAACTAACATCCTTTTTGGATAAGAAAATCTGATCTATTTTATATTTACGAAAATGATCATGTAGGGAAGTTTGATTAAATCAAATTCTGATTGATTAAATCTAATTTATTAAATCTGGCATTATTAATATAAAATGATCTAAGAAAATGAGCTTTTAGGGCTGGCCAAATAGCTCAGCGAATTAAAGCATCTGCAAGCAGGCGCAGTGGCTAGGGGTTCAACTCCCGGGCCTGCTGTGCTGGTCCCACCCCTAGGGCATGCTGAGACAGCAACTGAGCCTGGGTGCGGTGGCCCACACCTGTAATCCCAGCTCTTGGGAGGCTGTAAACAGGCAGATCACTATGACTCTGAGCTAATAGTGAGACCCTGAATACCTGTGGATCCTTCCCTAAAAATGCAAAAAGAAAAAGAAAGAAAGAAAGAAAACAATCTTTTGTTTTATAACTTCATCTGATGTTACACCCTCACCAAATCATATCAATGACAGTGTTGCCTTGACCAGAGGGCCAGAAGGAATTTGGTATTCTACCCATTTGGAGACAGCTCCTGTTTATCTGCTATCCAACTGCTTGTTTTACATTGACCCATCAGAGAAAAAAAATTGATGTTGGTTAGTAATGGAGAAGAATTTTCATCTTAGCTTTTTAAGCAGCTCTATACTACTAATAAAAACTGTTTTATCAAGTATACCCAACTACAATTCAGTGCTAGCTTTGAAGGTGAACTTGAACAGCATTAAGCTACTGAATTATTTCAAAGAAGCATTATTTGTGTCAGGGGCATTGAACTAAATATACATAAGTTAGCATAAGTAGTGTAAACTATGCCTAACTCCATCTTAATAGTTTTATAAATACCAAGAGGACACTTGGATTTAGTCATATCTAAATCAAACCTGTTTTTCCTTAATATAAAATAAAATTGTCAGCTCTACTGACAAGATTTCATTTTCATAAAATATACTCATGTTTAATAGGTTGTGTTTTTCTGCCCAGTGGCTTGTGGTGATTAACAATCTTTTGTTCTGAATTTTTGTAGGTCTCGCTATTTTAGTTGCCACAGCGTGGTATGGCAATAGAATTGTTCAACAGTTCTATGACCCTATGACCCCCGTCAATGCCAGGTAATGCTATTCAGGCATACAATAGTTTATTCTCTGAGAAAATACCTTTCATGCTCAACAAAGTCCTGCTAGAACCATAGTTCCTCAGATTTGCTTTGAAGAATTATATGCAATTTTATGTCAGACTTGCATACAATTTAAATGACCTGTGACTCATGTTAAAATGGGTTTGATAATTGTTTTAATAGTCTGTATTGATGACAAAATTAACCTCATAGTAAAGTTGTAAGCTGTATACTCAACTGTATGCTATATCATGTTTTTCTTTTCCCCTAAATATTAATGAACGTGTTAATAAATTTGAAAAGTTTTTTGAAGGGCATTCTGATATCTCCAGCATCTCATCATTTATAATAATGCAGTTTATGACCGATTGAGAAAGAACACCCCTCACCTGGTGCTTTATAGATAGTACTTCATCCCCAATGGTTAAAGTAATATTACATTTTTATTAGCACATTGAGATGCCACTCTAAAACTTTATGTTCCATCACAGCTCTAAGATTAACATTACAGAGGTCATCTGCCTTAATATCACAAATTGTGCAAGTTAAGAAGCTGATTCTTGGCCCTCGTGTAACAATCCTCTTTGATCAGCGACTATGTTCCTTGTCTCGCTGTTGTCGTCACATCTTTAAAGCTTAATAACTGCATTCAAAGCCAGGATGCTAAAACGTAATTATTGTTTGTAAGTGCGTGGATGAATGAAAACTTCTCAGTGTTCACAGTGATAAGAGAAGTCTCTTTTTATGGAGTCACCCACACACACAGGAACACAGGCCGCAGTGGTTTCTTTTGGCGCCGATCCAATAAGATTTACAATGCAGGGCTCAAAACTGCTGGGGGTCAATAGGCCAGTATTCTAGCAGCGTGCGTGCGAAAACAATTTGCAAATGCATGATGCATTTGTTCTTTACACAGTTACACAGGATCCTGAGAGCCGCGTAGGGAGGTGGATGGAATTATCTTGCTTTGAAAGAAAGCCCCATAAGAGAGAGGGAAGTCGCTACCCTGGAACGGCAGGACTTGAGAGAGAGCACCTGGATGCAAACCAGCCTTTAGGGCGCCCACATCCAGCCTTTCAGGCTGGATGTTTTCCATAGTCACCCGCAGTTGCCTCGCTAAGAATCTGGCTTACTGTATTTCTTCGCAACCGCTTGATACAAAATGCTCATGGGCCATCCCAGAACCTATTTTATAAACATATTTTTTTTTTTTGGTTTTAGTTAATATAGCTATCAGGGATTAATTATTGAAAACTTTAGTAGTCTCTATTACTCAATGAAATTTGCTTGTAGAATGATTTCTGCTTGAAATTAGCATGACTCCATAAGTCTTAGCCTAGGAACTATTGTACAATCCCTACTTCTAAAACATGTGACTATTCTTCACAAGCCTGTGTCGCATGGAAAAGTCTTGGGAAATAATGGTGTAATTAAGCTGATATCACGTGAGTGTCATATAGCTTGATGTAATATTACACATTGTGAATAATTACAATTTCAGTATTCTTGTGTACGTGTGCTTACAAAGCATAAACTACCCTCCCAAGGGATCGTGGGTAGGGGTAACTATTTTCAGTGGGAAAGGAAACTTAATTATATCCAATACAGATTTTCTTTCTTAATTCCGTCTTACAAATTGTTTTTTATTGCCTAACAAATGCATCGTCTTCTCTTTTCAGGTATGAGTTTGGTCAGGCTCTCTTTATTGGTTGGGCTGCTGCCGCTCTGTGCCTTCTGGGAGGTTTTCTACTTTGCTGCTGCTGTCCTCAAAAAGCAACCTCTTACCCAACACCAAGGCCTTATCCAAAACCTGTGGCTTCCAGCGGGAAAGACTACGTGTGATGCGGGCGAAGGCCGGCCGTCCACTGGAAACAAACAGAAAATGAACTTGGAAATATCGCCGTTGACCTTGAGATCGTAGACTTTTCACTTATATTCTGAACTGTGGTATTATGAAAGAAACCATATTTTTATAAATATCAACTGCTGGAAGTAGCCTAGTCTGATTTTCCCTTCTTTCCTCAGCATAAGAGGGAAGCCCTTTCCATTCAGCGCTTCCCACTGAATAATCGAACTCAAACAGGAAGAAAGGGTACTTCTTAAATATGTATAGATATGTATATATACATGTTTTTCTATAAAAATTGGTACAATTTCTTATTCTCATTATGTTGGTATCGGCATACTTAAAGCATTTCTAAAATAGGAAAAATATATAATTCCCTTTTGATTAAGAAGTTCATTGGTCTATTTTTCTTCTCTGTCTCTCCACATATATTATAGAGCAAATATTTAATTCCCTCCTAAGATTTTCTTGTCTTTTCCATAAAAGCAAAATTGTCAAGGAGTAATTTCTGTTCTTCATGCATAACCTTTTTGTCTGCTTATTTCATTTTCTGGCATCATCTCATAGCACTTGCTTGTTGTTACTTCCATTTCTGAAAGCTGGTCTCTGATTCCTCAGTCTGATCATGCATGTCACAGCCTACGTCTGAAGATCTAAAGCCAGTGAAAATTGCTTTGAAACTCGCTGTGGCAAGCCAGCCCCTGCCCATGACCTGATGATATTGTCTCACTCACTGTCCCACATGTTCCCTGGACTTTGACCTAACACACTCTTATTTGCTTTGAAAATATTTGTTTCATTGCATAGTTGTGCCATTCACCTGAATATTGTAACAGTTTTATTGGTTAAAATTTTTACAAGTAGTTCCGTACAGTTCCTTATCCTCCCCAACTATGTATTTCTTTGTCCTTTTTGGCTCTATACTTTTCACTCATATGAAAATGTCCTATGTTCTCCCTTGCTCCAGCAAGGTGTGGTCTGTTTATCTAAACATAGTGCTCGACTTGCTGGAGTAAAAATCTGATGACAGATGTTCTTTCTGTAACCGTGATCAAGTCACTTAATCTTTCTACCTCTTTTCTCATCTGTTAAATTGGAATAATTATGCTTAACCAGCTGGTAGAAGTAATGTGAGTATTAATTAGTTGATATGACTCTCATTCCTTTAATGCGAGCTATACCTAAGTAGTGTTTTTCTTTGCTCAGATGTCACTTTTGTAGTCACTGAATAAAGCCTAAACTCATGACTCTGCACTGTCCGGCTTCTCCATCTTTCCGGAGGCCCATTGCCTTTCCTTTCTCTGTGCCCAGCATGCTGCTTGGACTCTGTTCCATTGTTGTAACTGCTCTTCCCCTTTTAGTCTGTAGAAGATGCTGATTCATTTGAGCAAGATGATATCATAAAAAGGGTGTTGGCTTTGATGTCCAGAGGACTGAATTTGGATTCTGGTGCTACCAATTATTCTGAGGTTGAGCAAGACATTTGGCTGCTAGAGATCTATTGCTTCATCTGTTAAAAAAATTAGTATGTTTATAATTCCAGCTCTGCTTACATCAGAGGGATGTTGTGTGGATAGAGTGAGATAGAATATGTGTACATGGGGCTTTTTCAAGTGAAATACGAAGGAATTAAGGAAATTCAGAGTGTAGGCTTGGTGTTAATTTTCAAGTGACTGAAAAGATTAGTTTTGTTTTTGTTTGTTTTGTTTTTATACAGGCTCTACAGGGTCTCACTACATAGATCAGATTTGCCTGTGTTCAGCCTCCCAAGTGCTGGGATTACAGGTGCACACCACCACGGGGTGGGGCTGGCACAGCATGCTGGGGATCAAACCCCGGCTACTGCATCTGCCTAAGTAGGCGCTTTAATCTGCTGAGCCCTCTGAGATTAGGTTTTGGGCTTTTTTTTTTTTTTT
>NDGN011301433.1:0-10793 GCA_002564285.1 Tympanoctomys barrerae
TAGCCACAGGCTCTAAAATGGATTATTTGTTTTTAAGAGAAAAAAATGATTGAATTCAGACATAATGTTAATGGCTTCCTCCACCCACTCCTTGTTTTTCTCTTCTAGAACTGTAGTGCTCTGTGATTGTACCAGTTACACTCATGGATTTTATACCAGAAGATAAAACCTAAAATAAAATGGCACCATGGCATCTCTACCAATAAAATGCTTGGTCTTTATATGATAAGTCATCACCAATGATGTATTTCTTGAAACTGAAAAGCATTCATTTGACACTGAAATGCATGTCATGAGGAGGACTGACTTTCTTCAGCCACTTGCACACAGCAAAGGTTTATCATGAAACACAGCAAGCACAGGAGTCCCCTTCCTGTGTTTCCGAAAGCTCACAAGCTCTATAGCAAATGATTTGGGGACTATCGCATTTATTTATTCATAAGATTTTAATCTTCTCTGGATCGCATGCTCACTCTTACATGGTCCTTCTGGCATAATATGGGATTTCCTACTTTTGGGAGAAAAGACAGAATACCATTCTGCTCTGTAGAGCACTGCGAAGGCCTGAGAGTGGCACAGAAGAGTAGGTCTGCTACTCCCTAGTTTCCTGCAGGAATAATAACGCACGCTCATGTACTATTCAGCAAGTGCCAGACACACAGGAGAAGCGTTAAGCCTTCCCACCAACTCCCGGCAGGCCTACTTTCAAGAGGGAGGAACGGATGCCCAGAAACAGGCACTGCGGCCGGGGTCCCCAAGCAGGCACTGACAGCGAGGTGAAAAGGATCTCCTCCAGCCCTCCTGCGGGCACCTGCAAAGACCTGTGCCGGCCGGTCTGCTGCTGCCAGAGAGCCCTACAAGCGAGCAGTCCGTGCCCATCATTCGTGCCTCGCCCCATTTGATGTGCTGGTTTATTCTTACCAATAGGAGCGAACTCAAAAATCGCAGAGATGGGTGACAATGCTTTCCCTCTTTCTCCAAGTCTGTCCAGGGTTTCTTTTTCCACATGGTTAGTACTGCAAAATCACACTTCAAAAAATTAGTTCAGGAGCCCAAATGTCTCTCTCAAAAAAAAAAAAAAATCTATACTAATTTTGATCCTGCTTTTACTGCAAGCTGTGTTAACTAAAGAAATTCTTTACATTGTCCAAAAACTTTGACATAAAGTGTGATAAACCTCTCAAGACAGCAATTTAAATAGATATAACTGTGCTGAGTTTTCTAACACAGCCGGGAAGGAAGGCAGCTCGTCTAAGCCCACACACAGCCCGACTGACCCTTTCTGTCTCCTCAGCGCGCGGCGCTGCCTTCACGGCCCATCTCTGATTGCTGCGCCTGACCTTGATCTGTTTGCTACCGTGTCTGCTAACAGCCGGGGTTCTGCTGCATCGCAGGCAATTGGCTTCCAGGGTGTCCTTAGAGAATTTCTCTCCTGCCCTGCCGCAGTCACCCTGCACGTCCCTTAATAGAGCTCTGCCATCTACCCTGTGCACATTTCCAGCTCGGCAAAAACTGAATTACATAAGGGATAGCTTCAAAGTTGTACTCATTCAGTGTTACAAATGGGTCTCGGCTGACATTGATGAAACTCCTCAAATGTCTGATGGGAGTCTGGTGACAGAGATAAATCTCATAGGCGTGTGTGCAGGCAGGCGTGCGTCAGCGGAGAAAAAGCAAGCCAGCCTGAAACCGTCCTATAGGTCACCTTTGGAGGAGAACTGATTTCAGCTGTTATCAACATTTAAATCTTTTCTCTTTCAGTAATGACAGCTATCTACCGGGTCTAGGAGATTCACTGTCGGGCGTGAATCGCTGCGCACTGCTACAATGACAGTGTTTACTTATTCAACAAGCTCTTATGGTGAATATGGGGAAGCATCTGTTACATAAGTTACTTCTCCGCAGCCTTACAGCACCTTATTAGAAATTTATTTTAATTTTTAGGGTATTAGGACTGTTGATTCTCTCTCTCTCTCTCTCTCTCTCTCTCTCTCTCTCTCTCTCTCTCTGACTAGGTGGGAAGTGCTCAAGAATAAAACACAGGAACAGAAAAATAAGTAATGAATAAATAATAGGATAAATGCGTCCTCCCCTTTGAGCCACTCGGGCTGCAGAGTAAATAAAATGTAATTAAGATTCCCCATCATTGTCCATAGCGTTATTACTCTCCCACATCGCATCAGTTCTCAGAACTTGCCAACTTCATCATCTAAAATTTAAAATGAAGCAAACCACCTCTCCTCTCACTATGCTACTGAAAGCCACGCCTCTTTCCTTAGACCCTACTTCTAATTTTTGCTTTTTGGAATGTGACTTGGGAAATCCCCATCATTGTATTTTTTTTTCCAAAATACAAATCCCATCACGCCCTGCGCCTCCATGAATTCCATTCATCACTCCGGTGGACACAGGGAGCCCCGTGGCCTCGCCCCACCTGGGAGGCCAGGCCCGTTCTGCCACTTCCGCTGGAGAGGTGCAAACTCTCAAAACACTGTGCTCACACTCCACTCCCCATGGCCAGGCCCTCGGCCCTGAACCTTCGCCCTTGCCCTTGCGCGCTCACCTATTCCTCAGCTTCCGGGCGCAGCATCCTCCAGAGGAGCCTCCAATCCTTGGAACGCACCTGGAGGAGGCACAGGGTGCCTGTCCTCTCAGCCCGCGGGGGCCCGGCACTGTCCTGCTGTTTCCTGTAGACATTCCTGCTGCTAGCTCCCTTTCCTTGATCAAACCATTGGACTCTTGAGCATGAATATCTCTTGCTTGTTTTTCATTTCTTCTGCTTGATGAGGTGCCTGGCTCACGGGAAACGCAGGATGGATGGGGTGGGACTTGTGCTGGCCTTTTGTGCCCTTGTTCAGTGAGTTTATGAATCAGTGTCTCCAGGAGAGCCCTTCATAACGTTCAGTCCTGCAACAAAACATAACATTTTATTTATGAATTAAAAATAATAATAAACTGTAATTAATAATTACAATAATAAATATTCAAAATCATCTTTCTCACTTTAGAGTTGGATTTGCCTAGCTGAGCTAAAGCACAGCCTGAACAGAGAGCATTTAAACTACTTTCCATTTCATAAGAGGAGGACATTGAAGTTTCCTGGAAGTTGTACAGGTAATAATTTCTTAACCAAAGCTGATCATATAATTGGACTGTCTTTGTTTCAAAAGAGAAAAAACAAGACCAATTAAATTACATTTTCAAAAATATTTTTCACTGTGGATATTATGAGTTCTCACATATGTTTAAAATTAAGCATGTACTATTGCTTCATGGCTCAAATTATTAGTAATAAAAAATATACAATTTCCAAAAATGGAAAATTGGTAGCCAGTCCAGAGTTCTTCCATTCTGAAGCAGCAAAATGAATCTCTACAACATGAAAGAAAATTTCTGTGTGTTCTTGCTCTTGAGGACATAGCTATTTCATCTTAAATCTTGCCTTGTCATGAAGGGTTGGATTGAAATAAAAATTATGTGGCACTCTGATCCAAGTTGCAAAGGTAAAATATTGGCCAAAACTTATCCAAAAGCAGCCTTACTCATAGATCAGAGAGGAGAAAGTCAAATTGAAGTCCTTTCCAGCCTCTTGTGCCCAGTCACAGTGGATGTCTAGCCTATAGAAATCACCAGCATTACAAATGGATTGTAATCACAATATTACATAAATCTTTAAATGGATCTGAAGATGTTCAATTAAAAAGAAATTACTGAGTATCAAAAGAAAAAAAAAAGGTGATGGCTCTAAAACATAAAACAAAGAAATGAGAGGCAGAGTCATTTATTAAACCTGACCCAGACATACAGAGGGACACTGTAATAATCCTTGAGTGATGACTACAATCAGGGCTCTGTGACAGCCCATTGAAATCTAAAATGAAAAACTGAATTATTACAAAATAAAAGGATTTGGTTTCATTGTTGGATTGATTCACATATTTAAGAAAATTTAGTTATATTTAGGGGTTATAGTTGAAGGTTAAAGAATAAAATTGGAGCTGTCTGCTTGTTTCTTGGTACTGAGGAGTAGGTCTTTCCTGGGTTTAGAAGTTCAGCTTTCTCTTTCAGGCTGAGGGGAAAGTGAAGTTCCCATGAAATACATGGAGTCAGAGGGCATGATGGGACAGGAAGTGCTAAGGAGCTCTCCAGTGAAGCTCCATGCTCTGGGCCAGCCCCAGACATCATTAATCCATCCTAGCCCTACCCTTGAGTTTCCACATGAATTCTGCTCTCTTCCTGGACTGACTTGAGGATCCCCCAGCCTGGCACCTCTGCTTCCTAATGCTATCATTTCTGCTTTGTTTCTCTTTTCCAACCCAATTCTTTTATGTCTTTGCTCACTAACTCTAAAAAACAACTATTATCTTTTCAGGTAAAAAAGAAAAAGGAAATGACAGGTGTTTACTACGTAAGCACACTCTGGTCAGAGCAATGTAGGGTAGGAATGGCTGAAAGAGTCAGGAATCACGCCCCACAACTTGTTTCATTGGCTGTTGATCCACAATGTATTGTATTCCTATGTGCACTATAATATGATGTATGATCTCAAAATATGGTTGTAAATAGATTTTTAAAATTATTTTCAAATTTTATTACAGTAAAAGACACTTTGTCACTAATCTCCCTCAGAGCAATATCCTTCATTTCAAACATACTTATTCAATCACTCTTACCATTTTTTTTCTTTCTTTTTTTGAGATAGGTTCCAGGGTCTCACTGTGCAGTTTGGACTCACTGTGTAGCCCAAGCAGGTCTCAGACCCATGACAATACTCTTGCATCGGCCACTCCAGTGCTGGGATTACTGGCGTGTGCCTGCCACAAGGCCCAGCACCACTTTCTTAAGACGTTCTGAAGGACCTCTTACGGAGAGTGCCCTGGATTCACTGTGCTGACTGCCGCAGTGTCCTGAACTGACCAGAAACAGTGACCTTCCATGGCCCATTTGACTCTGTGGAGAGTCGATGTCTGATGGCCGCACCCGAGTCTCTAAATGAAGTGGCTTAGGACACGCCACAGTATTTAACAGAAATTTTTGTACATGTTTGGTAAAGATGATTGTAAAATATAGCGAATGATCAAATTTATAAATTTATTATGACAGAAGACACATTGTCATTAATTTTCCTCAAAATTCTCAAAGTAGTTCCCCCACTTTGAATTATTACATTATTCTTGGCAATGTTCCGCTAACTATAGTAAGTTTTTTTCACATTTAGTCACTGTATTTCTCAACCACACCTTGCTTATCCTCGAACAATATGCAGCCCAATATACACAATGTACCAAGCATATAATACCGCCTCAACAAGCACCAATTTGCCCTGTTGGGTGCACACGCATTCCTACTTTCTGCATATTGTTGTTTTATGTTTATTGGCATTCTATGATTGTATCAATGGCAATGCACATTAGTACAAATTCAATTATTAAGGCACATTAAAAGGAATAAGATTTTTAAAAGAAAGCACTGGAAACCTGTCATTATCCACATTATCACTGTCATTATCTGCACTTAGTTTAAAATTGGAATGTCACGAGTGAACAAGCAGCTCCGTACAATTTGTGGAGCAACTGTCACTGCGTAAGAGTGGCATGGCGACTCAAGGAACACTTTTGTTTGAGATTTTCCTTTTTCGCAACATGTAAGCTATTAACTGGAGACCGGCAAGGATCTTATGCTTTCAGCAGCTTTTATGTAGTTTTTTCTGCATATAATAGTAATAAAATATATTCATTTTTCTTGGAAATGGGGTGATATAATTTTAACTAAATTCATAAATTTTGAATCTTTCAATATATATTGCCTACCCTATTCTGCTTTAAGAATTCTAATTAAATGAATTTAAGTTTCTTGATTTTGGCACTGAGTGAACTATTATACTACTGATCCATAAACTTTTTCTTCTTCATGTTTATTATAGACAATTTTTATTGTCATATTCATTTAACTTTGTAAATAATTTTTACAATGTACAAGAAAGAAAGAAAAAAGAAGAAAAGAAAGAGTAATAAAATATGATTGTAAATATTTATTCATAGGCTGCCTTCCTCTCCTGAATAAAAGATTGTTAGTAAAGAACAAAAGATTAAAACATAAAATAGTCTTGAGATGTATGGTGCTAAATATTTTTGATTAAACTAACTTGTCACCCTACCTTTCCACTTAATTATCAGGAAGACCCTTTCTAAATGAGTAGCTCCTGACAGTAGTTCGATGCATTGTCAACATTAGCCAGACAGCACGAGGACTATTTCATCCCACTTGGCTTCTTCTAAAACTGTTAGTTGGAATCATTTGTTTAAACTTAAAACCAGAAAAAACGTTCTGATGCACTGATATTATCAGTGTGTTTCCTGAGATAAACATTTAGCTATTCTGAAATTATTAATATCTGCTTAATCCTTGGTAAAAGAATAGTAATTCATTTCCCAAGAACAAGGAAGTGGGCCACATTAAAAAAAATTTAAGAATGCAGATATTTAAAATGTAAGTAATTATCTAACTTCCATTTAGTTCCCAGTGCTCGATGAGATTTCCACTTGGTCATATCACTGAAGGTCCATAGAATTGTTGCTTGTGCTTCCATTCAGATTTTTCAGGCTTTGCCATCTTGAGTTGAAGGCATTCACCATTTATTTATTTACGTGCATCTTTCCAAATAAATATTTTTTTGAAAAGCACAAGAACTTTTGTCAATTATTATTTGGTTTTGTTTCCTCTTTTTCCATAGCACATTCTGTGACAGGGGTCACAGTGGCTAACCTTCTGAAATACAGCTCTGTGTGTGTGTGTGTGTGTGTGTGTGTGTGTGTGTGGTGTGTGAGAGAGATGGCTATGAGGCGCCTTACCATTAGGGGACCTTCCTGCTTACTGCATTAACCCAGAGCCTTGCACTTCGTAAGTGTCTGATAAATATTTATTGAATACCTAAACGTATGTCCAACCAGGAGATATGTTTTCCTTAGGAGAATTCTGCAATTTCTCTCGGACTGGTTGATTTACATAAGATCTCTGTTCCGGACAGGTCTCAAGGGGCCTTGAGATAAGTCAGTCTCATCTTCTTTCTTTATAGTTCTCAAGAATAACTGCAGAATGTGCTGAAGACAGCACCCAGAGATAAAGGCGAGCGGGATGGAACTGGCTGGGTCATCCTGCAGTGCTTTAGCTCAGAGAGCCATGCATCCAGGTCATGGAACAAAAGCTGGGCTGCTGTTAGAGTCCCTTCATCTGAGGTCGAAGGAGACATTACATGTGGAGCCCCCCTCAACCTCCACACAGGGAGCCTGGGCTTCTCTTGTTTTTGCTGCCCACTTTCTTCACAGATTCTGCTGTTTCTGCATATATTCTGTCCCACTGGACCCTTGAAAAGTTAGTTGGTAGCTGATACATAATGAGTTTACTTCACAATCTCTGAGGCCTGGAAATATCATCAACGAGTCATAAATTTTTATTTAAGAGTAATGAGCATACAATACTCTAACTGCCAAATAATTTTATAAAAATAAAAGTAAATGCCAGGTGTAGCGGCACATACCTATAATCCTAGCACTAGGGAGAGTGAGGCAGGAGGATCACCATGAGTTGGAAGCCAGCATGAGCTCCTAGCAAGGCCCTCTCTCAAAAGAAAAAATTCTGTAACTGTCAAGTACTGAACCCATTCATTTAGTGAAAAAGAAAAGTCATTTGAAAACACCTTATTTGGGGCAAAAAACAACATCACTTACGTTAAAATCCCTTTATAAATTTTTGTTTAAAATCTACCTTTAAACAATGGTGTATGAGCTTTTTAACCTCTATTAAGAAGTAGCTACACTGTGCCTGTTATTGACTCACCAAATTGTCAGTGTGTTCTGCCTCACCAAGCATGATTTATAAGACTTCAAATTGCAGCCCTAGGTTGTAGAAGGCCGTTCCAAGATGTCTTTAAAGAGATTGCTCCATTCCTTCACTCTAAAACAGTCATTACTACCTACTCTTCGTCATCTGCCTTGAAGCAGTTCTCAGCAGGTCAGGACTGGAGCAGGGAGACACCAGAGCAGGCCTAAACATCAGCTCAGCTCCCACCTTGAAGACCCTCCAATGTCCCCTGAAGCTCCACACACACAAGTGAAGCCCAGACCATGCAATTACTGCCAGGGATAGCAGTTCATTTTTTTTTTTTTTGAATCTTTGACTATCTTCTGTCTCACTTCTAATCAGTGAATATTCTTTAGCACAATTTGCTTACATTTTTAGACTATGTCTTTTTCTCAAACTTTTCCAAAATTCAGATTTTTGGGTTTTTTTTTAACTTACTACCAAATAATCATATTCCCAAACAAATGGCTTAGCACTTAGGCAGGAATCCAACTTGTATGGAAATCGTCTGTCTCAGTGACCATGCTCAGGAGAGGTTAGCTCGAAGGAATACATAGCTGCTATTCTTTTTCTGCTCAGAATAATGCTCACTTTTTCTGGACCATTTACTTTTCCCTCTTCTTGAACACAAGTTTGGATTGAGAATTGTCTTCTTTTTAAAAATCTCCTGTTCCTTACCCTCAGTATCAGACCAAAGACTGTGCCCCCAAAATCACCTCTCCACCACAATCTGACTGGCTCAGGAACAGGCGCTTGATGTCGTCTCAGCCAAGCAAACGTGCTGTTTGGCTTTTAAACTTAAAGCAAAACTTAGGAGCCCCATTTTGCCTGGTGTTAGAGCCAGACAATGAAAATATCCATATTGGGGCTCCTCAAGTCTAAGCAAAGAACCCACATTCAGAAAGACCCAAGTGAGATATACAGCTTGAACCCCCTGGTGCTCATGACCCTGTTGTACATAGAGACCAAGGCCACGACATACAGGTTTTAATTTAATTAAATATTGGGAGAACCAATGTTTCTCTCCTTAAATTTTTGCCTTACCTTGTTCAAGTTTGATTTTTGACCTATTTGCTAGCAAATGCACTCAATGAGGATAGTAACGCTCCCAAGCCCATTAGACAACTGCACAACTTCATCATTGGTCAGCTATAGCATTATTACATATATATGCAAAAACATGCATATTAACCTGAATATATATGAACTTAGGAACTTACGTATGAACACATACATGAACTTACTTGCAAAACTTACTTGTAAATATACTTGTTTCCCTCGAAAATATTTATATTACCATCTATTACTAACATAACAACAAAAACATGTCCCATTTCTTGAATGAAATTTCTTAAATCAAACATATATATATACATATATATATCACATTAAATATATCATATGTTATTGTCGTAATTTCCTTAATGTTATTGGGTATAGATTTTCTATATTTTTTCTTTGTTAAGTCCTAGTAAACATTCAGTGAAGTAATTCATTTTATAACAAATATTTCCAAATCTTAGTCTTTTCTGTTTGGCTTATTTTCTGCTGGTAGACTGAGCTTGTAAGCGATGCCCTCCAAGTCTCCCTGGCCCTTCAGCTTTGCCAGTGGTGCTGACAGTGGTTCGATATTTGCACAATGTTAATTTATTGGAGTTTTCATATAATATGTCATTCTTTCAAAGGTAAACATCCTTTCACAAATTAACAGGTGTGTGAAAGAGGAATCAACGTTTCTCTTTTAGAGCTTGAAAAGGGACTGATGCTGCAGAGTGGAATCTTTTCCTTCCTAGTTGTATTTTCTTAGGTAGCCTTTGTTCCAAGTTTTGTAATCATATTTTCAAAGTTTCAATGATTTGAGATGAATTCTTAGAGCATTCATTGAACTTGACAAACCTTAGTGATGTTTAATTATCATGTCATTTATCAATCTACTACTAGAGAAAATACTGAGGAGACACTGGCTGATTTGACTTTCTTCCTAAGCAAGCTACTCCACTAGACTCCATGTCTGACTCTTTCATTTTTATTCAAGTCCAGAAAAATAGAGAAGGTAAGTCAAGACCCTGTTTCCAAAGGAACTTGAAGCTATCTTTACTAAAGTCACTCCTTCTAGTGTATTATCGAACAGCAACAAGTTGCAAATGAAATAGTGACTCTCACTGCAAGAAAACAAAAAAATGCAATTAAAGTAAATATAAGAGTGCAAATTTCAGCCTATTAAAATTTTAAAGGTAACAAAACCTAAACAGACACGTAGTGACTTTTCCAATATGGGTGGTGCATTCTCAGTGAGTACACACCTCACAATATGCTTTCATTCTCTCTCATTGGTGTTTTCAAGGTAAAACCCAGTAGATCCTCCCTGTCTAAAGAACTTTCTAGATCAAGCACTCATGTCTCCAATTATCACCTCAAGTTTCTCATCCCCACCTTACTGAGTACATCAGGCCAAGATGCGTCCTTCATAGTTGGGTTGAATTCTGAAGAGAACTGAAAATGGATTGTAACAAGCGTCTCACCTAAAAAATAATTTTTGTCCCCCAAACAGCACAGCGGAAATTAAGCAGCCCTCATGAGGAAGACAATGTCACCACAGGTAAATTTGTACCTCGTGTTAGGATGCCAGACTCTTTTCAAGTGTGCACTGAACAGATGGAGCCTGTTACAGGCCTTTCAGATGAGAGTTTAGGGCAAACTTTGCAGCAATCTGTCATGATGTTGGTATTCTCTATGACCTTTCAAGTCCTTGCAGAAGAATCAGCTAAATTATGTTTACCCACCTCTGGCTCCTAATTTGTAAATACACTTTTTAAAATCTACAATGTGTTTAACTGTTGAAGGGAAAAAGTATGATAGCATCAGCTGCACAAAAATCTGTGTTGCTTCATTAATTTTTTTTTATATTGAGGTACTTTACACTGTTTTTTTTT
>NDGN011301503.1:0-13449 GCA_002564285.1 Tympanoctomys barrerae
ATGTTTTCAGTTCCTCCAGGAAAATTCCCAGTAGGGGAATAGCTGGTTTGAATGGGATTGCCACTCCTAGTTTTTTAAGGAGTCTCCACACTGATTTCTATAATGGTTTCACCAGTCTACATTCCCACCAGCAGTGGAGAAGTCTTCCTTTTTCCCACAGCCTCTCCAACATTTGTTGGTGGTTGATTTCCTTACCATAGCCATTCTTTGTGGGGTGAGATGGAGTCTCTGTGTTGTTTTAATTTTCATTTCACAGTTGGATAGTGAAGTGGAGCACTTTTTTCATGTATTTATTAGCTTCTAGAATTTCTTCTTTTGAGAAGTGTGTGTTCACGTTGGATGCCCATTTCTGGATTGGGTGTTTAAATTTTGGTGCCCTAATATTTTTTAGTTCTTAATAAATTCTAGAGAGCCAACCTTTGTCTGAGTGCGAGGATAGGTATCTTTAAAAAAAAAAATGAACAATTTTTAGGGCAGAGATTGCAAGGCCAAAATGAATGTCCTTTTCCATGCTTACATCAGGGACAAGTGAGAGGACCTGAGCCCCCTTTGCAACACAGAGGAATGCTTCTTTGTAGTTTGTTCTGTGCATTTTTCCCTTATTTTCAAAAAGATATGAGACTCTTGAATTGGATCTGGTAACTTGAGTCATGTAATTCCTGTTAATGTTGAGTCTTTTGTTTTGTGTTTTTAAACAGGAGTATTCCAGAATGGTGCAGGTCCTACATGCGTACTGCATCATCTCAGCAGGCGTCCGTGTGAGTTGTACCAATCAGCTCGGACAAGGCAAGCGGCAGCCTGTTGTGTGCACAAGTGGCAGCACCAGCCTGAAGGAGAACATTGGCTCTGTGTTTGGGCAGAAGCAGGTAGTGGTGGCCAGTTACTGAAAAATACTTCATTGTGCTGAGTATGGCAGGTTTTATTGTCCTTTCCACTAGAGTGAGAATGAGATATAAGAACTTGGGCCGGCAAAATAGCTCAGGAGACTAAACACCTGCTTTGGCAAGTGCAGGGACCGGGGTTCGATGCCCAGTCTTGTATACTGCGCAGACTCCACCCCTGGGGCATGCTGAGCCTGTGATCCATTTTGGGCATGGTGGCAGACACCTGTAACCTCAGTGCTGGGGAGGCTGATAAACGATCATTATGAGTCTGAGCTGCATAGTGAGATCCTGTATGAAAAACATAAATAGAAAATAAAAGTTTTTTTTTTTTAAGTACCTGTTATGAAGTTATTGTCTGAGAGCTGCATCCTTAACTTTCTCACCGAACAACAAAGTATCACAGGCCTTGTGTTGATTATGAACAAGGAGAGCTCATGTGTTTGGTTTGTCTTTTCCATAAAAGATTGCAAGACAGTTGTCAAAATTCTGTGATGAATTCTTTGTACTTTTAAAGTGAGTAGCTTGACCTGGAAGGAAACACATCTTCTCTGAAGCTTGCTCTGATCTGTTTATTAGGAAATAACCACGGCTCTTGGTTCCTTTCAGTTGCACAGCCTGATTCCTTTCGTTCAGCTGCCCCCTAGTGACTCTGTCTGTGAAGAGTTCGGCCTGAGCTGTTCAGACGCACTGCATCATGTGTTTCAGTAAGTAGGCTGCTGCCAAGGGGAGGCACCCAGAGTGTTGTCTTTTTTTTTTAACAGTGATTTTTAAAGCTCATATTTTTTATGTCCTATGTAAAACTAGGCATTCTCACTGCTGAGAAAGAAGATTTATCTGAGAGACTGAGTTACTTAGTTTAGACAATAGTCTGGCTAATGTGTGTTTTGGAGGGGTTTTTTGCTGGGTTAATCTTTGTTAAAGCTTTTTAGTTAGGATAACTTTTAGTTTGTTTTATCTATAATGTTTGACTTTTTAAGAACTTGGTAAAGGTGAAGGTTGTCCAGCATCCTTGTTTTTAGACACTGAACAAAAAAATAGATTCTTCCCAAACAGGACTGATCCTGTAAAGATCTATGGCTCTTATTTTTTCTTTATCTATTTTTGGCCCATGAGTAAAACTACAAAGATGGAAGTTCATTTCTTTATGGTGGTTGCAAAAAAGCGAGCATCCCTGGGGCGGAGCTCATGTAGAACAAGCATGTCACCAACGCCTTCACAGATACAAGTTTGCTGATTGAAAGTAGTGTTTGGCCTGGGATCCTGTGTACAAGTGCGTCTGGTGCAAGACCCAGTCCTGAGGTGGATGCAGAGTTTAATGGAGAAAGTGAAAGGCGGGCTTGGCCTCGGCCGCTGTGAGTCCACGGCCTCTGAGGGAGTTTTGACTACACAGCTCCTGGGATTCAGAACGTCGGCTCTGATCACGATGGAGCTAGTTGCATGAGAACAGAAGTGGGCATAGTGATCAGCACAGCAGCAAGTGGTTTTAGTTGATGTTAAGACTGTGCCTGCCCTGTGCTCAGTGTTCTAATGCCGTGCACTCCGGAACAGTATCTCAGGCTTCATCTCAGCCGGCACGCATGGTGTTGGGAGAAGCGCGACTGACAGACAGTTTTTCTTCATCAATCGGCGTCCTTGTGACCCAGCAAAGGTATTTACACCTTTTGTATTAGTTTATGTTTATGTTTATCTCTTTCAAGTTTTTATTTTGGAATTATTTCCTGAGTTTTTCTTCTATAGGCAGTTTACGTGGATCATGGGACTGATTCAGAAACATGGTTTTAAATCCTTTTAGGTATTTAAGAAAGTCAGTTATATGGTTCTTTGAATTGTGTGTGTGTCCATGCACATATATGTGTGCATATATACATAAGTATGTCAGGTATATGTATTAATTGCTAGTCTATGCATTATCATAGAAGTTGTCACTGTTGATGAAAGGAAATATTTGAAAACATGTGATAGACTTCAGATAGACTTCAGTATAGATTGACCATGTATATATATTTTTGTATTTTCTTTTTCTTCTCTTCATTTTCCAGAAAAACAAGGGCCTAGCTTACCTCTGCCTCAGACTAAAATCTGATCATCCTAATAGAGTTACATACATGGGTTTTAAGTGGTTCATTTTTGCCTTTTACATCTTTAGCAACACTGTCTCAGTATTTTTGTGTTCTGTTTACTTTTACTGAAGGAAAGAAGGCAGGGTAAGAGGGAGTGAGGTGGAAGGGAGGATAATAGAGGGATAGATATAAAAATATAGGCATATATGAAAATGTCAGACTGAAGCTCAGTATTGTGTAAAATTAATAGGTACTAATGAAAATATATATTTTTTATGAAAATATATGTTAAAAAGTTTGTAACTACTAAATGTGATTTAGCCTTTAGAAGTTTGCAACTTATATTGTAATTAGTGTGATTTTATGATTTATCTCTAATGCCATTTAATCTCATGTCATGAAATATGTTTCTGCTTACATTTATATGGACTGTCTGAACATTTAAACTGTACCTGCATTTTAGTAAAGTTTCATGATGAGCATCTAATTGGAAAAAGATTCAGTTTTAAGAGTTGTGTATTTAAGAAGTATCACTTTGAAAGATACGAGGAAACTTTAAGTATTTGATTATGGTATAATTTCATGCACGTGTGTGTGGTTGTATTTTACATTTCAAAGATGTGCAGTTTATCTTGAGACCATGTTAAGTAAATTATTTCAGACACACAAGTATATCTCTTCTCTTATATGAGAAATTCATAGAATAAAGAACAGAAAAAGGCCATAAATGACGTATTGTGATCATAGATCAAGGTCTTTTGTAAATGGGCAGGGGATCTAAAGGTGAAGAAAAGAGGAATAAAAAGAATTAAAATGTGTTATGTACATGTATCTCTCTCTCCCTAAGTGTAATTGTTGTGTACTACAAACCTGTATTAATAAGATGTCACGTATGTGCAGTTTATTGCATATAAATCATATTTTGCTAAAGCTGTATAAGTTTAATAAAATTTGACCAATTTGGTGATAGGTTAGAAGAACATGTTGTTAGGACAATGAGAGAGTGGAGTGTTTATTCTTTGCTCATCTTTGTGTCTTGGGCAGGTCTCCAGACTTGTGAATGAGATCTACCACATGTATAATCGACATCAGTATCCTTTTGTTGTTCTTAACATTTCTGTTGACTCAGGTAAGTTCCACTGAGAATGATTACGTTTACACTGTATTGGTGTCTTTCGTTTGATTCCTGAAATTCTCATGTATCATCTACATGAGATGAAGCAGTGGACTCACATGGACTCACAGAGAAAGTATCATCTACTTTCTCTAGGCTCTTAAGAAATGCATATGTATTTACCTTAAAGTATACACACCACACCCAGCCTTTCCAGTGTGGAAATAACTTGGTATCTTGCTCTTTATTCTAAAATGTGAGCATTTTCCTTTCCATACCATATATACTAAGAAACATGACCTTAATACCTATATTATATTCCAGTGAACAGTCCATAATTACACTTCAATTTTTAAACTCTCTTATGACATTAGGGATCAAATCTAAGGCCTGGTACATGCTGGACAAGTGTTATACCATTGAGCTACCTCTCCAGCGTACTAATTTTTTTTTTTTTTTTGTCGTACCAGGGATTGAACTTGGGGCCTTGTGCTTGCCAGGAAGCCGCTTATGCCACATTCTTTAGGTTTTTAATATTTGTTTTTTAGGGTTTTGAAAATTGTAAATACTATTGTTAAGGAATTATGGGGTCAGTGGATATGATAATTTTAAGGTTTTTTCTGTATGCATTCTAGGCAGTTTGTACCAATTCATATATATATATATACATATGTATATATATATAACTTTTAGTGTCCAGCTTTTTTAAACTCAAACTTAGGGCACTGTGCCACTGAGCTATATCCCTAGCCCTATTATTTTTTTAGATTAAATTCAATAGAGGATAAAATACTTTGGTTTGCATTTTTTCTCTTGTATATTTTTCATGTGTTTTTCTTTTACTTTGTACGCGTTCAACTTCTATTGGTTTTTGTTTGTTTGAGTCAGGGTGTTGCTGTATAGTTTAGGCTGGCCTTGAATTCCTGGCAGACCTCCTGGCTCAGCCTCCCAAGTGCTGGGATTACAGGCATATGCTACCACACTCAGAACAGTATACCCATTTAAATCCTTACATATATTGTTTAAAAAATAAGCTAATTTTATTTAAAATTTTTATTTATCCATTCAGTATGGTGCTAGAGAATGAACCCAAGGCCTTTGTACTGAGCTATATCCCTACCCTTTTTGTTTGGAAAAGTGGCTCACTAAAAATGCCTAGGCTGGGCTTTGAATCTACGATTCTTCTGTGTTATTCTTCCAGAGCTCTGGCATTACAGATGTGGGCTGCCACTCCTGGTGCTAATTTTATAATCTATGAATATTAATCTGAACATTGTCATTTTTTAAATGGGTTTAGTGAGGATAAGTGAATAAAATAGTAAAAGGGTAAATTTCTGTTGGTAAAGTTGAATTTAAACTCAATATATGTTCCTTTTCTCCTTAGAATGTGTTGATATCAATGTTACTCCAGACAAAAGGCAAATTTTACTACAAGAAGAGAAGCTTTTGTTGGCTATTTTAAAGACCTCTTTGATGGGAATGTTTGATCGTGATGTAAACAAACTTACTGTCAATCAGCAGCCACTGCTGGATATTGAAGGTAAGAAAAATGCAGTGGTGTAGCAGTTTCTAAAACTTAGCTATTGTGATTCCATTTGTCATCCCAAGGAAAATTTTTTTTTTGACATAAAGCAAAATTTCCTTTAGAAAAGATGTCTCACTAGAAAGTGTATGACTACAGATTTAAGGTAATCTGTTTAGAAAGAGACATAAATGGCCACATTTTACACACGCAGTGCTATTTAGTGATGTGTTTCTTAGGCCATAATGATTTTTCTGTTTGTGAAAGGTTTTTCTAATTATAAACAGATAATTTAAGATGCATGATGAGCAGAAGTCTATAGTGACTGTGCATCCTTAACTTTTTTGTCATTGCCTTTACTGTATATTTCATGTTTTCATTTTCCTAGTGGTAACCCTGGAGATTATTGTTGTTGTAGCAATTTAATTCAGATTAATAGCAATTTCATTTGAGCAGTGTATAAAACCTTGCTATTATATAGCTTCCTGTCTTTTTTTCTTTTTTCTCTCCTTTTTTTTTTTAAAGAGAGTTTTGTTGTATAGTGCAGGTTGGCCTCGAAATCACTGTGTAGTGCAGGCTAGCCTCGAACTTGTGGCAATCCTGCTGCTTCAGCCCCCTGAGTGCTGGGATTACAGGTGTACACCACCATCCCAGGCTCCTACCCACTTTCACATGAAAAATTATCTGTAAATCTTAGTGAGGATCCCTGTGTGTGTGATGAGTCAGTTCTTGCTCTTCTTTGTCCTTCAGTTTGATCATGATGCATCTAGGTATGGCTAAATCTCTTGGGGTTTATCGTGGAGTTTGTTGAGTTTCTTAGAGGTATAAATTCTTGCCTCATCAAATACTGTCTTCAAGCAATCTTCCTCTTTGTCTTCCTCTGAGACATCTTGGGTGTGATGGTATCTAATGGGTTTCTCAGCCTTAGTTCATTTTTCTTTATTCTTTTTTTTTTTTTTTTTTTTCTGTTCCTTTGCCTGGATGATCCCATTAGCCCATCTTCAAATTTGCTGTTCTTCTTCCTGATGAAATCTGTTGCTGTGCCTTTTTAGATATACTTTCTCAGCTCCAGAAATTCTTTTTTATGATTTCTGTATATTGAGTTACTGTTTGGCAGGACATTATTTATGCTCTCCCTTTTAGTTTTTGTCTGAGTTACTTTCTCGTTGCTGAGACCCAATACCCTAAACCCATGACTTAAAGGAGAAGTTTATGTTGGCTTGCAGTATGCAGAACTTTCACTCATAGTCCGCAAACTCCAGGGCACAAGTGGCCTAGAAGGGCCTAAATGAAGGGAAACTGTTTACACAGTGGCAGCCAGAAGACAGGGCCAAGGGAGGAGCCAGGAAGGGAGATAAACCCTTCCAGGTCATTTATACAGTGACACACCTCTTTTCTTTCTTTCTTTTTTTTTTATATTGGGAATCAAACTCAGGACCTTGCACTTGCCAAGCAGACCGTCGTACCTCTTAATAGCCAGTTATCTATAACATCCTCTTAAAGCAGTCACCTCTCCAAAGCCCCTTCTTGGAATGTCTGAGGCTCTTGAGGGACATCTAGATATAGCAATTACTTAGATATGGTTTCCTTTAGCTCTTTGAACACATTTGAAATAGGTGATTTAAAACCTTTGTCTGAGCTGGGAGCTAGCATGGTGGTGCAAGACTGTAACCCCAGCACTCAAGAGGCTGAGGCAAGAGGATCAATGTTAGTTCAAGACAAGCCTGGGCTACATAGCCCACCCCTGCTCTTAATTAATGAATTAAATAAAATCAAATCTTTGTCTAGCCTGGCATGATAGAGCATGCCAGTGGGTGCTGCTTAGGAGGATAAGGCAGGAAGATGACAAGCGTGAAGCCAGCTTGATAGCTTTTCTGGACCATCTCCAAAAACAAAAGGATGGGACTGTAGCTCAGCGGTAGTGTATCCTGGTTTCCACTCTTAGAGGGAGGGAATGGACTCTTTAGGTCCCCATATGAGCTTCTTCAAGGGTAGTTTACATTGGCCATTTTTTCATGTATACAAACCATACTTCTTTCTTTGCAAGTCTCTTTTTCTTTCTTTTTAAATGGTAGAAAACTGGACATTTAAATATTAGGATATGATTTCCCTGCTGCTGTTTGTTGCATATTGATTGACTTTTCTGAGAAGGATCTCTGCACAGCATCTGTTTGTTGTTGCGTATGGCCACTGAAGTCCCCGTTCCACTAGCTTATTTGTTGGCTAATTACTGGACAGGGATTTCTGAAAATGCTACCCCACCAAGTGTTGCATCTTTGCAGAGGGGCTGTTTGTGCCTTGGGACACACCTTCACTTGGCCAGGAGGTTCACATCTCTGTTCCAGTTTCACTTCCTTTTTGGGCTGAGTATCAAGGTCAGCCACAGATCAGAGTTCAAGGCCTTGTCAAGTCTTTCCTAGGCATGCAGATGGCCTTATTGATTCCCAGGTTAATATTGGAGCTTTCCATAGTCCCTGGGAAGCTCTTATGGTTAGTCTGTTTTATTCTCAACTCCTATCCAGTCACAGGCAGTGAAGGCCAAAGAACAGTTGCCTTGAATAGACTTTACTGGGTGCCTTAAAGAAAAGAACTTTCTGCAGTGGGTGAACTCAGGTGAGTACAAATAGGGACTGCCTTGCAGGTGGGTGTTCAGAAACCACCGGACAGGGCAAATTATTGTTGTTCCCTGGGACATGGGGATGTGAGGTTTCCATAAGCAAGCTCCAGTTCCATCCTGTTCCTGTTCTGTGGCGGCTGCCAGACTGGTACTTTGAGCTTTGTTACTTTTTTACTTTGATCTTAGTATGCCACTGTACTAGGAAGTGAACTGAGGACCTTTGCACTGAGCTACATCCTCAGTCCTTTTTTTGTTTTGACACAGGTTCTCGCTAAGTCTCCCAAGCTAGGGTCAAACTTGCACTTTTCTCAGCCTCCCAAGTGCTAGGATTATAGATGTGTGCCACCAAAAGCCTGCTTTTTTTAGGAAGAGATACAATTTCTCCTGAATAAACACTTTCCAGTTACTGCAACCCTTTTAATTAACATTCTGAAAATGTTAGTTCTGACAATTTTTACTGGGTTTTTTTTTCATGTATAGAAGTTTTTGTGGTTTTTTTGCTTCAAATGATTTTTAAGTTCCTGTTCTGTCTTGTCCCCATTAGCTATTCCACTGAGATACTTGCTAAATTCTTTAATTTACTTCCTGCCATCTGTATTCATTACCCTCTTCCCGGATAGAGTGGGGCTTTTGGTTCTCCTCTACACAGGACAGAATACCTCCACCTGTACCCTAGAGCAAATGTTATGTGTGTTTTATTATTTGCTAGACAGTATGAGTCATTTTAACTCGATTGCTGGTTCAGGACTGCTTGGAGAACAATGTGATTTTGATGTTTTCTACCTGGGGTGGAAAACACCTGCCCAATTCTCAGAGCTGATCTATTAGCTTAAAAAAGAAAGGCAAGTTTTATGGCCTTCTGAGTTGGCCTACTCTCAGTCCCTCCTTTCCAGCCCTATTCTTGAAAACCAACACAGCTGGGCATGGCTGGAATTCCCTGCATGCCTACAGTCACACCTATAACCCCACCACTCTGGGAGACCTAGAGTGATGAGGACCGCAGTAATGAGGACCTCGCTGGGCTGTGACCCGCTGGGTGGGGTGCGCCATGGAAATGCAGAGCAGTGGCCAGCCGTGCTGCTGGGGACCATCTTGTCCAGAAGTCACATTTTTTCCACAGGCAGGGGGTGGGGTCCAGCTGCCTGGAGGCTGCCTGCTGCCTCCTTGGGCTCTGCGCAGCCAGGGGACCTCAATCTGTTCCTGGGGGGACACAATAGAAACATGCCCATTGCCACAGGCACCAGGGAGCCTCAGCGACTTCCATGTCATCCAGCTCCTCTGCCACACATGCTCTGTCCCAGGGACCCGCACGTGATGGGGCCGCCAGAGCACACCTGTGGAGGAGCAGTGACAGGAGACCCCAGCTGACTTCTTTGCAACAACTGATAATCTAGTGTGTCTGGCATGAATCATTTCTTCGCTTTCCTTCTTTGTGGCAGGTACTGTGAAAGCTTGAGCCACTCTTCAGGCCTCACTTGCCGTTCGATCCCCAGGAGGTGATCTAGAAGTTTTTGGAGGCCCTCATCCTGCCATCTTCCCTGATGTCATTCCTATGTAGCTTTTACTGAGTGTCATGTTGAGGGTTGCCACAGATGGTGTGACATCTGTAATGATGTGCACAATCATTATTTTATTCTCTGGTCATGTGCTCTTAGCCATTTGTTGAAGAAGAAAGTTGTGTTTTTATTCATTCAAACCAAGTGCATCTGGGTGACCTAAGCAGGGAGGGCATGGTTGAGCCCTAGCTTCCTTCCTTGGCAGAGGGTTTATAAACCAAGAGTGCTGGAGTCAGGGGTCCTTCCTAGGCATGCAAAGTAACCTAGACCCCCTTGTTCAAGGGGAGTAGGACACAAGGTGGGAATTGAGGGGCTGGTGTCTTAACATTTCCTAGGATAGGACAGGTCCAGAAGGAAAACAGTGGGATGGGCTCTTGCAGGGTCCATGGTGGGGAGTTGGGAGAATCCCAAGGTGTGGTGCAGCCAGAGGCTCCTGAAGGTTGCATGGGCTGCCAGGTATCAGGAGCAGAACACAGGAAATCCTGAGTGTTTGTGTGGCAGAGCTGCTGACTTATGCGTGGAAGGCGCACACCTCTCCCGGCTTTGGTCTGTATGGAAAGGTAGGGACATAAGGTCTGCGTGTGGGGTATGGTAGAGGGTGGTTGGCTGCACACACCACTGTGGAAGGGCCAGGTGTGGTGTCTGGGCTGTCCGCAGGACCCAACTGGAGAGGCTGCCCTGTACCAAGAAACAAGTTCAGAATGACTGCAGTGTGAAACTCTTGACTTTGCCTATCTTTTAGCCATGGTATTGACACACATTGACCACACAGAACTGCACATCCCATAGTGTATGGCTTAGAATTGTCTTAGCTCTGAGATCAAGAATAGCTCCCTCAGGACTATCCTTGTCCCCTGCTAGTCCCCAGTGGTACTCACTTTCCTGATTTCTAACAGCTTAGCTCTGTTTTTAATTTGAAGTCAGTCTTCTGACTCGTTTATTGAATTGATTCAAGACACATGTGGCCATTCAAGCATTCATTCCTTCTCATGCCTGCGCAGTGTTCCACTGTCTCAGTATCTTTGTATCTGGGCTGTTTTCAGCTTTGGCTACCATGGAGAAAGCTGTCCCGAGCAGTCTCAGGTGGATCTTTGGTGAGCAGGGGTGGAGATTTCTGAGTGGAGCCCAACACCAGGTCACAGGTGTACCCATGATTAAGGTTAGGAGATGCCCATAAAGAAATTTACAAGGTAGCTGTATCAGTTTCATTCCCATTGTTTTAAGATTTTCACTTATCCTCATCCTTGTAAACATTTGATTTTGTGTTCCCTTTATGATTACTTCAGGCCATGCTCATATGCTTAGCCATTTGCACCTCCTCTTGTCCCACTTCAGTGCAGTCCCTGACCCTGTTCTCTGTTCCCGTTTGATTAGGCAACTTAATAAAGACACGGGCGGCAGAAATGGAAAAGCAAGCCACTTCCTCTTCACCAAAGACTAAAGGGGAAGAAAAAAGGGTCGTGTCCGTTTCCAGGCTCCGAGAGGCCTTTTCCCTTCGTCACAACACAGAGATCAAGTCTCAGGACCTGGAGACTGCAGATCTGAGGTGGCCCTCTCCGAGACAGAAGGGAGGCACACCATCTTTTGGCACTTCACATCCCATCTCTGGCAGGGGTTTGCAGGACCCTCAGGAAGCGGTGACAAGTCCCAAGAAGGGCCCTGGTGATTCTGTGGACAGAGCAGAAACAGAGAAGGACTCAGGGCATAGCAGCACCCCAGCTGGCTCTGAGGAAGGGTTCAGCACCCCAGAAACTAGAAGTCACTGCAGCAGTGACCAGGCAGCGAGCTCCCAAGAAGATGGATCTCCACAGGACAGTGAGGACTCCTGTGAGCAACTACTCAAAACTGACCAGCACCCTTCCAACACGAAATGTCATTTAGACCAAGAAGATGTTGGATATAAATGTAGAGCTTTGCCTGTGCAGACTGAGTGCTCATCCTCAAACGTCAAGCGTTTTAAAAAGGAAGAAATTTCTTCAACTGCTGACATTCCTCGAAAGTTAGTTGATACTCAGAACATGTCAGTGACTCAGGTTGATGTAGCTGTTAAAATTAGTAAGAAAATAGTGCCCCTTACCTTTTCTATGAGAACTTTAGCTAAACGAGTAAATGAGTTACATCACCAAAAACACCAGAATGAAGGTGAACAGAATTACAGGAAATTTAGGGCAAAGATTTGCCCTGGAGAAAACCAAGCAGCAGAAGATGAACTAAGGAAGGAGATCAGGTAAATTTGTTCTGAGTGGTATTTTGGCCACACCCATGATGTGTTCGTATGAGTGAACCAGAGGCTGATCCTTAAAAACTCAGCCTTGGGTGTTACTGTTCTGTGGTGCTGAGGATTGAACATGGCCTTCACCCTGAATTACATCCCCAGCCCTTTATTGTTTTTTATTTTGAGACAGAACTCACTAAGTTTCCTTGGCTGGGCTAGAATTTGTGATCCTCTGTCTCAGCCTCCCAGAGTGCAGAGCTGATAGGCACGTGCCGACACCCCAGCTCTTTTGGTGTCTCTGCCTGTCTTCCTTCACCCTCCACTTAAATGGCATCTCCTGTACCACGTGGCTCATGGTTTTCAGCGTGGCCCTCTCAGCACTAAAATGGGTCACCATGATTCTGTCCCTTCAGGACAGGCCTGTGGGGGAGGGGCCTTCCCTGCTGCACAGACCCCATCCCTTACTGGTGGCCTTGCCAGCCTCCCTTCCTCTTCATTGCCCCACAGATTCTAATGTTTGGATTGGGTTGGACTCCCCAAACTGCTGGTTAGCTTTGCGAGCACGTCCTTACCTGTGCTTTTTCCTTCGCCCTTCTCTGCCTCTCACATATGGGAAGGACTCTTTTACCATGTTCTTCTGCTTGAAAACATTCAAGATTGTTTTGCTCTAGATTTTCCCAGAGTATCTTTTCTAAATTCAAATTAAGCATGGGCTTCTTGACCCCAGTTTTATCACTTTTCCTGGCAGTTTTTCAGCCCTCAGGGACTTCCAGAAATTGAATTTATGGCAGTTTTGGTAGACATCACCATTTCCCATCTTTCACTTTAAGGTGCAGAGCACTAGGGGTGGCACATGCCTGTCCCTGCATTCTAGGAGCTGTGGCAAGAGAATCACAAGTTCCAGCATAGCCAAAGCAAGTTAGCCAGAGTTCAAGTAAACCAAGCTACAAAGTTTTGTTTCTTTTCCATTGTTTGTTTCAGGTACATGCTGGTTTGTTTTATATGCTGAACCCAGAGCCTTCACAATAAGTTATATACTCAGGCCTTTATTTATTTATTTTTCTTTCTGTCCTGAGTCAGAGCTTTGCTAAGTCACTAAATTGGCCAGGATAGGCCTGAACTTATAGTCCTACTGTGTCATCTTCCGAGAATGGTGGGATTTCAGGTGTGTGCCACCATGCCTGGCACAGGTACTTTTTTTCTGTAGGAGACAGATCTACCAAATACACTGACAACATGCATCTTTAGTCCAGCACGGGTTTTTTCCAAAGGTCGTGCTGCTGGGCAGCCAGAGCAGATTCACATGGTTCTGGAAAAGATGGAATCAGAGCCCTGGGAGGTGGTCACTCAGGCAGTCTCCCGTTGAGTGGCTGGCTGTTTTGCATGCGCCCGTCTGCAACTGTGTGTGTTTTTTTTTACTTTTTAAAATGTATTTATTTGCATTTAAAAGAAACCGTTCACAAAGATTAATGGGAAATTAA
>NDGN011301522.1:0-12266 GCA_002564285.1 Tympanoctomys barrerae
TCCCTCATTTTGAGTGTCGGGTATTTGTCACAGCAACGAGAGAAGAGTAACTAAGACACTTACCCTAGTTTACTTCTGACCATGGTAACAAATACATGTTAGTGTTAACACTCGGTTAGGGACCAAAGAGCGATGAAGTTCACTTTAGCCACATGACAGCATGTCTTTCTCCAAGTTGTTGAAGCTAGTGTTCATTTATTTCATTAAAACTAATAGGTAGAAGTTCATTGAAGCTTAATATTCACTTGAAAATGTAACTAAGATTACAAACATGTTTTAAAATAAACCATAGAAAACATTGCTTTTACGAAATGATCAGATTGTAATTTTACTATTGGAAGTTAAAATATAGCTAAGAATTTAGGTAAGGCTTCCTTAAAGAATTTATGTATTTCTTCTCCAGGTAAAAGGTTCTAGAATAGAAAGTAGAAAGAAAGGGTAGTGAACTGAACTATATTCCTGGGAAAATAGAGATTTGCTTAAAAACAAATACAAACAAACAAAAAAAAACTTAACTGCTATTAACACTAATTTATGGTCATTATTTAAGACTGAGGGTGATGTATAAGCCCATTAATACCAAGTGAGAAAAGAGCATTTTCTCCACTTTCTGTCATTTTCTAAACTTGGTGACTGTGATGGACATAGCCACACTTTGCAGGTCGCTGTGATTGCGGGCACTTGGGCCGGTGTTAGGACGCTCCTCTGAGGTGTCAAGGGAAGCTGAGACTACAGAACAGAGCCGTGATGAGGTGGGACATAAAGTGAAAAGGAAATGACTGAGCCGGGGAATGATTCAAACATCCTTCCTAGGATGTCATTACCAAACCTCAGATCCATTATTTTTAGAAAAAAGAAAACATCTGTACACATCAGAGAACAATGGAAAACCCGGACGTCGTTGGCCACGAGCCTTGGCTTTGAGCTTCAGCTGCGTTCTGCTGTCATCTTGACACTGAGGCAGAGGTGGCTGAGTGGCGGCTCCTCCCGTCCAGTCACAGGGCTGGCAGTGTGCAAGGTGACCGCGTGCAGGATGACCGCGAAGCTGCCGTGCTGTGCTCCCCGTAGGACCTCTGGGGAAGTGTACCAGCGCCCCTTAGAATATTAGATGCTCCTCTCTAAGATCCCTTTTCTGTTCCTTTGTGTATCTTTATGAATAGAGTTGTAGTACTTGGGAAAGAGAGTTGCGGTCAGGATCGGTATGCTGAAACTGATCATTTACCATCCCAGAGGAAAAAGATGTTGATAAGTCAAGAAAGGAAAAAAAAATTGTACTTATTTTGGAAATTTTTATTAAAAACAGTCTGCTTTTTAAACAAAGGGGCAGATTAGAATGAATGAGTAGGATAAACCAAGGTAGAAAGTCCTACTGTAGTGAGTGGAAAAACAAAATCACATGGTTTTTTAATTACTCTTATGCAGGTTGTATTTTTTTTTTCTTTTTTTTCTTTTAAACACTCAGTTGTACAAACAAGATGCAAGCAAGTCAGTGGGATAAAAGGTTGGCAGAAAAAATACCACTTATAGGATTTATAATGTAACAGCGGAGTGCTCAAAATTTAGGGAATGGATAGTAAATGGAGAAATTATTTGTCCCAGTACTGCTGACAGAGTTGTTGATACAGCACAGTTCAAAGAGGAACCTGGGCTCCAGGCCTCTGCAGGCGCAGCCCGGCGAGCATGGCCGGGTTTCCTCACAGGGTTCCTCCTCGCATGCTGTGCTCTGACTTGTGGTTATTGCCTGCCCTGAGACTCTGAGAGCTGCTCACGGGCATGAGGCGTGGAGCCGGGGTTTGCAGGAGACTGACGCCATCTGCTCCTCCTGTCAGGAGAACTCCCAGAATGGTTATTCAGCCTAGAACAATGGCTTCATGGTGTCAAGCACAAGAGGGAGGTCTCTGTTTTCTTGCACCTTCTCTCTTCTGTCTGTGTGTCTCCACCAGAAGTGCCCATGGGCTGATACTCACGGGCACATGGGTGGCTTTGGAGGAGGACATTGTCCCCTTCTAGGGAGTAGTTGTTTATTCCCCCTGGGGAAAATGCTCAGCACCTAGAAATATCCGGATTGCTAGGTAGCTCCTTGTATCTCTGTGGAGCTTGTCTCCTAAAGAGTGTTTCCATTTCTCTCTTCCGATGCGATACAACATACATAGTCTGTAAACAGTTCTGTTCCTGCTCCTCGTCTTCTTTCCCCACTCCTTCCCCAGTGCATAGTCTGTGACCAGCATTTTTCACAGGAAGGACTTCCTTTATTCGGTTTTGGCATCCTGGCGGTGGTCATTTTCAGAGGCTGAAGTCAGATGCATTGTGTCTGTGGGTGCTACGGAAGAGACGCAAGCCTGGCGCGCCCGCGCCCTTCCACCTGGGGTGGATGTCACTGCCCCGGCTGAGTCACTGTTTCTTTCTCCTGTGCAGAGAGCTAAGTGGTGTTTTCCTTGTGGTTCAGTATCCAGCTAGGTCACACTAGGGCCCTGGAGTCACTTTTCTTGTCTGAATTGTTCAGTGCAAATGTCAAACAAATAGCGGCCACAGAGCCGTGTCAGTTGCTCATTTGTGTTCGAGCCTGAAGTTCATGCCTTTATTCTTAGTTGTTCATTGATTCCTGCAAAACATTTGATTTGCAAATTGAAAAAAAAAAAAAAAAACAAGAATGTGTTCTAAATCTTGGAGGAGGTAAGGTAAGTGTCCAGGTAGCAGTTGAACTTAAGTAATTGTCTGTTTCTTTTCTTTCTTTCTTGTTTTTTTTGTACTGGGAATCAAACTCATGACGTGACGCTTGCCAGGTAGGCATATGTGCCACTGAGCTATCTCTCTGGCCTGATTGTCCGTTTCTTTAGTCTTAGCAGTCAGACAGAATGAAAGAACATGTATGGAGCGAGAATACAGTTTTTAAAATGACTGTAAAACATGTGGTGTTGTTCGGACTTCCAAGGAATTGTTGTGTCGGAAATCGGGGCACAAATGCAAGCCCAGGCCTGCTTGCCTGGGCGTTTGACTTTCTCTTTCTCTCCTGCCCTTGGAGGACTGTGTGTTCAGTGTAGGGAGCACCGAACCCCACTGGGGTGATCGCTCCCTCAGTTGGGGTGTCATAAGACAGTGACTTAGGAAGAGAGGGGTAGTGACCATCAGTGTGGAATGGATCTGCAGAAGCAGTGGAAATGGGGATCCCCTGGGAGCGCGATAGGGGGTTTGGAGTGCCGTGGAGCCTGATGCCTGGAGACGTAGCAGGGTCCGTGGCTGTGGGTGGTCACAGGGTCTTGGGTGGCATTGTGATTCCAGAGGGCCACACTCTGGGCCAGAAGTTGTCAACATCAGGTGTATGTATTTGCCTTGGCCTTCCACACATATGTCAACTAGATGAAGTGGCTTTGCCTCTTTGATAGCTTTCTTCATGGCCTTGAAGGTGTTAAATCAATTATAAGGCACTGTCTGTATTGTGCTAAGTTATTCTAATTCAGTATTGAAAATAAACTGATGATGCGCTTTTGAGCTGAGGATTTATTTTAATTTATGTGCAAGGAATAAAGCTTTGGGCTCGAATGACATTTAAAATTGGAGAGGAAAAGATAGATCAGAGACGAGATAAAGCTAGGAATGGCAGTTTGTAGAGAGCCTGAATGTTGAGGGTGAAGAAGAGAAATGAAAATAGCTTTGGATTTTGTGAGCCCAGGGCTTCGGAAAAAAACAGAAGAGACATTGACGGGGCTGGGGATTCGCTAACACTTGCTCATTGTTGGGGAAGAAGATGAGCTCAGGTTTTCCCAAGCTCCATCCTAGCTGACAGCACCATGTCCTGCAGGCATGTGGAGAGCGAGCTGCACAGGGTGGAGGGACCTGGGAGGGACCTGGGAGAGCTCCAGTCTGCAGGGCTCTCAAGGAGCGCTTGAGGAAGGTGAGGGAGAAGCAGGGCCCTGGCCCCAGCAAGCAGGCGTGTGCCCAGCAGGAGCAGGGGAAACCTTCCTGTGAGGGAGACTCCACAGGAAGGAAACAAGAACCAAGCTAAGGCAGATAGACAGGAGGAGGCTGAGCGTGTCCCAGAGTTAGAGAGAACCAGAGTTTGGTTATGGGATAGTAGCTGGCCTCTGGGGGTTTTTACTAGTTTTTTTTTTTTTTTTAAATTGAAACGGAGTAAATTTTCTGGGGAAATGGAGATTATATGAATAAAGCCCTTATTTTAATCAAAAGTCAGAATGCAGAAGTTCTTGTAAGTAGGATAATAGTGTTAAGTAAAATTCAAGGCACTTTAATTCTGTGCTAAGAAGAAACGAAGGGCTGTTTTTCTTTGAATTTGGCCTTCTGTGAATAATTAACAGGCGTGTTAGTCATTCTTTCCAGTGCTACCTAAACTGCACTCAGCTTTGTACTCAAGTGAAGCAAATCTCTCTCCTGGGAAGCAGAGAGAGAAAACCTACGTGTGAAGTCTCCCCTTTCTCTAACACGATGTTAAGATCTCGCCCCTCCCAGCCCCTTCCTACAGAGAGGCCTGGCGCACTGGGCTTCCTCAGGCTCCTGAGTGAGCTGAGTTCGGACAGAATAGAGCTCCAACAGGGACTGGGATTGAGTCAAGATTGGAAATAGCGGCGGTGTCGGCCTCATACGGAGAAGCTCCCAGCGCGACTCCTGGTGATCGCCTCAAGGATAGCCAGGGTTACCCTTTTAACCGTCTAGGTTTCAGGGTCAGAATCATTTCAGAAGTAAAATACAGAGTTTTACAAATCTAAGACGACTAAGTATTCGTAATAATTTGGCATGAGAATCATACTGTATTAAACTTGAGCAAAATGCCTTGGTCCACCTCTGCAGTCGGTGCTGTAAGACCGGAAGTACTCTGGACACTAGGATGTAGGGTAGTCCTGAGTGGTACTAAGTGGCTGGCTGGCTGGCTGGCTGGCTTTCTTTTCTTTTCTTTTCTTTTCCTCCCTCCTTTCCTTCCTTCCTTCCTTCCAACTAGAACTTTTTTTTTTTTTGCGGTACTGGGGATTGACCTCAGGACCCTGTGCTTGCCAGGCAAGCACTTACTCTACTGAGCTATCTCCCCAGCCCCTAGAACAATATTAATGATGCTAGTGTAGTCACTTTAGTATGGTCTGAAGTTTTTCCCTAACCTTATCACTGCCTCTAGCACCCCTGAGAACACCTGGAGTTCTCTGTGGAGGAGGGGACCCCGGCTGCACTTGAGGAGGAGGCAGAGTGTGCGTAGAGCGGCTAAAGAAAGCAAGGGGCTTGAGATGCGAATGTTCAACTCACCTATTAGTCCAGGAGAAAAAGCTGTGAGAAAGGGCAGGCCAATTCTGTATCTCAGGGTTTTATTTCCTAGTAATATATGTTGACCTATGGCAGCAGCCACTTATTAATTTGCTTGCAAATTACCATGCCTTTAAAATTGTTTGGCTGATTTTTTTTTTCTAGCTATAATACTACTTTTCTTTAATGTGGGAAAATGAAAAAGAAAGGAGCTGTGAAAATGTTCTATTAAATAGCAGACAAGACATGATTATCTTCTTTCACTAACAAGCAAACCCATACGTATTTAAAATCCTCTTATTACCACAACATCAAAAGTATATAAAAAAGGAAAAAAAATGCATGTGTCCACATTATTTTTTGCAGTATTTTTTTCACTAGCTTGTCAGCATGAAGGGCATGTTAGGGCTCCATGACCAAATGTCTTATGATTTTGAAGTAAAATGGGCCTCAAGTCTCTTAAGTTTGGAGGATGTTTGGATTATGGGGATTTATTGTTAGGAAGTGGAGGCTCATGGGAAGAGGCGGGTCACTGAGGGCATGACCTAGAAGTATATGTCTGTCTTCCTGTTCCTCGTGCTTGCCCTGCTTCCTGGCCACCGTGATGTGAGCAGCTTTCCTCCACCCAGGCTCTTCTACCACATGGGATGAGACAAAGAGTGTAATTCATGAACGATGACTCCAAGTAGACCTGGCTTTCTTTAAATTGTGAGTGTATTTTGTCCCAGCTCTGAGGAAAGTGTCTAAGCAGCATGCAGGGTTGACAGATGACTGACAAGCAAGTCTCACCACTCCAAGCAGAGGGGAATAAGAAAGTCCCAGGCAACACTCAGTGGGGAGACAGAGAGCTCACAGTGCCACCACCGCTGCCCAGGCAGAAGGACAGTAGTGGACCCATGCAGTGAGTGAGAAGGCAGAGATGAGGGGCCCACGCATTTGCTGATCAGTCAGAAAGCAGCAGCACAGGGAAGAGAGGTGTCGTAAGGCAGGACGGTGTTCCCAAACTGTTTGCAAAATAGTGCGAGCTCTTCAACTCTTTAGTCTGTGTTTTACATTTTCCCGCTGCTGAGTGCTAATAGCAGAACAGGGTTTCTCCAGGTGGCCATAATTTCTAGATTCCAAATAGGGAGGAATGCCACACCCTTTGCCCGTGACTTACCCGGCTCACATAACACAGTTCCTTCCCATGGTGCCTTCATTCTGGTGGCAGTGCCAAGAGTATTTGCAGAAGAATGCCCAAGAGAAACACTTCTGTTTCTTCCCCAAATGCTTCAGAATGCTACACTGCCTCATCTCCCTGACTTAGGAAAAGAAAGAGACTTTTTAAATTATGGATTTTTATTAGTGCATATCGACTATGCAGAATAATGGGTCATAGTGTGGCATCTTCATATATGCACAACACACTTTAAAGATATCCACTCCCTTTGAGCCCCAAATGAACCCCCCATTTCCTTCCTTCCTTTAACAGATTCCTGGGAAAGTAGGTTTTAAATATGTACTTTACTTCTATCTACTTTGCTCTATTCTTTTAAAAATTATTTATTTTTTTATTGGTGCATGTGTGTAATCACAAGGTATATGATTGTTTTCTTCCCAGGGACTTGGTGCATGGATGTAGCACCGCCTTATTTTCTTTTTATCCCCTCCCTGCGCCATCTCTCAGTCCCCTTCCCATTTGCAAAAGTCCTGCCTCCCTCTTTTCTATTATCTGTTTTTTATTTTGGTCTTTTAGTTATTTATATTTCGGGGCTGTGCAGTGTTTGAGCTTGTGTTTGTAATTTATTTCACTTAACATTATTTCAGGGTGCATCCATTTTGCTACAGATGACTTTCCTTTATCCAAGTAGCTCTTCATTGTACATAAATACAATGTTTTCTTTATCTGTGCATCTGCCGGTAGACAGATAGGCCGCTTCCAAGATTTAGCTCCTGTGCGTGTGCCCCTCTACACATGGTTGTGGATGGAGCGCTGCGGGGCGACGGCTTTAACTCAGGAAGATCCTGCAAAGGGTAAGAGCTGAATCTAATAATTCTAATTTCTACTTTTACTTTTTTTGATGACTGTCTTATTCTTAATGGTACTGTTTGTTTTTGAGCACATACATAATATATCTCAGTACTTTGTGTCAGATTTGTATCACAAACATCAGTGGTTTGTTATATTTTCATTTCTTAATCTTGAAAGAACTGGATATATATGATCCTGTATTTATTGTTTTATGTAACAGTAGCTGATATTTGGTGGCTATTGAAATTTGTGGTGGTACATTCCTATTATTTCCTTCTCCTCCTTCTCCCTCTTCTTCTTCCCCTTTTTCTTTTTTTCTGATGAGAAATCTCACTAAGCTACTATATTGCTGGGCCGGGCTCACCCTTGTGAATCTCCTGCCTCAGCCTTCCCAAGTGGTGGGGCTACAGGCTGTTATAAGTGTCTGGCCTTTACTCTTGTTGAAGTTTAGCTTTTAGCCCATAATTCGTAGATTGCAGAAAGAGGCTGCAACTTTATGGAGAATGTTATGTGCAAGCAGGAAAATGATGTTAGTTTTTCTTTCTCTGAACTATAATACATCTGCTCCTTCCTAAGGGTGACTGTGTATCCTTTCTTTAATGGAATTGGTTAGCTTTCTGAAATAAATTGTCTTGATATATTAGCCATGAGCTTGTTCCTTTTTCGGAAATTTCACTCCGGGCAGTATCCCATCAGAAATGGTAAACAGTTTTATTCTGCTTGACTTTTGCTTGATTACTTTGACTTCATAAAATTTGAAAATCACATTTTAACATTTTATTGCCCCTTTTAAAAAAAACTCTTGAGCAACTAAACAATGAAAGGATCCTTATTTTGCATGCGAGTGGTAACAGCTTAGTAATATTTTATTTTTTCAATCTAAGGTTGGTTTTAAGAATCAGTTCAGAAAGAGTCAGACTTGTTGCAATTTACCGTCATCTGGATCTTCATACCCAGACCTGACATTCTCGAGGAATCAATCATAGGCTTCCAGGATTTACCAAGTGCTAAACCTGAAAAATAGGGGCACCTTTGCTGCATCGACCCAAAATAAAATGATGTTTTCGTAATCACAGACAAGACTAAATGGTGGTAAAATATTACCATGCTGTGGTAAAAAGAGTTTGAAATAAAATGAAATCTACATATTTATGTGCTTATTGGTCTAAGCCTACTTCATTAAAATGATTTTATGATTCTCTAGGATACTATTTATGCATGTTTAATCCAAACATTCAGACTGTGCTGTTGGTTCTCACTGCTTGTGTAGTTTTGCATTCGTGGGCCTGAGACAATCATGCTTTCCGGTGCTCAGAGCATTTGAGCATCTTACTGCCTATGATGTTAACTCAGATGAGTTTGTTTCTTAAATGTTTTAGTTGACAAATAAAAGTTGTATCCAACGTACGCCATGTAATTGGATTACCACCGTGAAGTTCATTAAAGCATCTATCCCTGTTGTAGTTGCTGTGTGTGTTTTCCAAGGCATTTTTGAAGATCTGGTTACAGGACTTCACTATAAGCTGGGCAGGTTCTTAAAGCGAGAGAAAAAGGTGCTGGCACCGTGACCCTACGGGAGCAGGGGCGGTGCTCGGGCAGCAGCCCTGGAACTGTGCTACGAATGTCCCCCTCAAGGAACAAATGTGGGAAATGCTGCCCGAACCATAACTGAAAATGTGTCTTGGTAAAATACTGTAGGAAAAATAGCATTTCTTGGTGCTCAGGACCGAACTCATGCCGGGCAAGTACTCCACCGCTGAGCTACATCCCCAGTCCTTATTTCAAATTTTACTTTGAGATCAGCTATTGCTGAGTTGCTCCGGGTAGCCTTGAACCTCCAGTGCTCCTGCCTCAGGCACCAGGAGAAGCTGAGCACTGAACTTGCCTCCTTCATAACGCTTGGAAGACAAATAAATGGTCCATTAAGGAAAGAGCTGCTTGTGAAGAATTGGTGGGAGGCCGACCAGAAGTTTTTAATATCGGCATTGAATACTGAGCACTAAGATGGCTTGTGACTCTAAATCCTCTCTTTCCTGAGGAAATGCTACCTGTAACTTCTCTTCAATAAAGTAAAACATCGCTTTCATCAGTGACGTGATGAGCAGCATGGGAATCCCAGCTCAGCCTTCTACTGCTGATCAGTTGAAGACCCCTGCGGACCCCCAAGAGTTGCTCTCTGTCAGGGAGTTAAAAGCATCTGTAATAATCCGCTTTCAGGCACGCTTCAAGGTGAAAAGGGCCATAAAGCTGAGATTTGCATTCGATTCTTCTTACCTTCCTTACCCTCAGCCTCTTGCTGTCTCTGAAATCTCTGCCGCCTCAGCCTCAAGCCTGACCCATCCCTCACTTGGGTTGCTGAGACCTTGAGCACCAGAGCAGGACTCCCTGGTGTCCTCTGTTCCCCATCGGGGGGCTTGGACATCGATCTAACGGGGCCCTCTTTCCCTGTGCTCTCAGCGTTATCTAGGAAACAAAACCCTGATGTTGTGGCTCTTGATTAAATGTTCAGTGTCTTCTTACTGCTCAAAGAATAGAGCCTCAGCTCTCAGATATTCCCTCCATACAGGCGCTTTTCCAATATTCTGTTCAGTGATTCTCCCAGTGACTGTCGTACACCAAGCAATAATAATCTTTATTATCTCTGTTTTGCAAAAGAAGAAGGCCTTGGCCCAAGCAGCCTGAAGGCGCTGTTGGGACTCAAGATACAGTCCTGGGTGGTCAGTGTCCCAGGTGGGCCCAGTTAGCAGGGCAGACAGAACAGAGAGAGGTTGGCCCTTCTGTCTCACCTCATGCCACCTCACCACTTTCTGGAGAGAAGATTGTTTCTGATTTTATATAATAAGATTAAGCTGAACCACTGGTTCTTGGCCCATGTGATTTCTAATGTTTTTAGGCTGTTCATTGCCTTGGGTGGCTTAGTTTTAGCTGAGACTTTCTCAACATTTGTAAAGTGCATTTGCAAGTTTCTAGCATGATCCTTTCCTCTTAGCAGTGTCTGTTCAGACCTTGTGGTGTTCACAGTTTGAGGTGCACATTTTGCTGCACAGAAAAAAAATATAATGACTCTGAGCTTCGAAATGAAGTTACGTTCCTTCTTACCAGAGGCAATTGTGAGTTTTTAGTTGCTATAAGAGTTAACACAGACTTTCTCGAATTCTGATAGGCAGAGCTTCACTAGCCGGAGTCCCGGATGGTCCTGAGGCTGGGAAGGACCTGACCCATGCTGCCGTGGAGTAGATTTCCGAGTTCTCGACTCCTTTAGGGAAAAGGAATTTTCTGAACACACAGGAAGAGCTGGGAAGAATTTACTAGGTGAAAATTAAAAGTTACACCAAGAAATAGCGTGTGGGCCCTTGAGAGCGTGGAGGGCGTTGCTTCCTGGAAGGGGAACGTTCCTGCTTGTCTTGAGGAGCCCACGGAGACACCCCAGAAAAAGCTGCCTCCCACTTCCTGCCCAAGAGTCCTAGCCCACTTTCCAGTTATGGGCAAGTTTATTATTATTTTTTCTAAGGTAGATCATTAATTTGTTGGTGTTGTGCTAGAGGTTAAACCTAAGGACTTCCCATTGAGCTACCTGCTATTTTTTTTTTTTTTTTTTTTTNTTTTCAGTTTTCATTTTGAGTGAGACTCTCACTAATCTGTCCAGATTTGGCTTGAACTTGTGTTCCTCCTGCCTTCACTTCCCAGAGTGCTTGGACTGCAGGCTTGTGCAATCTGCCCAGCTCAATTTAAAAGTTCTCCAGATTCAACCTATTTCTTTACCTTAGGATCAGCCTCTTCCTTTTTTTCAACTTAGCAAATCTATGGGCTGTCAGTATTGTTGAGAATTTTGGCTGTGATGAATCTGGAAAGAAAGAAGCCTAAATCCCACCCAGGGTCTGCTGGTGTGGGCGCCTGGGCTGACCTGACCTCCGGCTACCAGAAGCTGTAGTCTTACATACGTAACTAATCAAACAAATGATCGGTTATGCTTTACTTGTCTCCTTTCTACCTATAATCCTTCTCTCCTGCAGCAGAGCCACTGAAAGCTTTTTTCTTAAGTTGGATTTGAGGAAAAGAAATACAGAGAGCCTCATGTTTCCATTTGTATGTTTTGGGTCATTCCCTTGGCTCACCATTTATAGTAAGTATTTATCTGTTTTTTTAGGTTATTGGTTTCTTTCTTAGGTCAAGAGACCTAGAATTTTTTTTTCCCATTAAAGAATGCAGTGTGTTCCAGGTGGGGTACAGCACACTTGCGTAAGTGACTTAAAATGACTTACTGTCCAGTGCCTTTCCCATGCGGCAAAGCTTTGCCTACTTGATACATTTGGGTCCTCCAGTGTTATGTCTGCTTTAAATAAGCATTCAGGTTCCTCCTACATTATGACTTACAGTTTTTTGGGTGCTTCTGAATCATCCTCACTTTGAATTAGGAGGCTCAAGTATATGATTAGATACGGTTCACTGTTAGCCGGAGAATCCCAGACAATGATCTTACTTAGAATTTCATTTTAGCTGTTATACATTGTCTGTATTCCCAGAGATGCTCTCTGGACTCCCTAGGTTAAGTGAAAAGGCATGGCACTAGATATAAGAAAGCTCACAATTCAGAGTGTTCAGAATATGGTAGGTTTTATTTTTGTGTAATTAGTTTTTGGATGTCTTGTGCTGCAGACATGCATGCTCGTTCCAGAGTGAATAAATAGAGGGTTAAATATAACTTTAACGCAATGCTGGCTTCCAGATGTAAGCCGGGTATACCGGCGAGTAAGATTCTGGCCACTGAAGTCATAAGCATAGGTGCCCTGCAGCCTGAAAAACTTTAGGAACTTTAAGGAATTTTGATCATTCTTAAATTTTGTAAGGGATTTTGAAAAGTAACAGCAATAGATGAGTCATTTCATATTTCTGAACATCTGATTTCTTTTATTTTACTGTTTTATTTTTTATTCATCTTAATGAAAAAATAAAATAGCAATGGAACAGTTTCAAAACAGATTAGTAGGACAGTTACAATAATTAATACATT
>NDGN011301550.1:0-16343 GCA_002564285.1 Tympanoctomys barrerae
GCTTCCCTGGCAAGTGCAAGGGCCTGAGTTCAATCCCTGGTTCTGCAAAAAAAAAAAAAGGATCTTTCTTAAAAATGACTAGCAGGTGTAGTTGTAAAATTATGAGTGTCCTAATCTGCAGGGCAATGCAAGTTAAAACCGCAAGGGGAAATCACTATACACCCGCTAGATTGCAATTATTGAAGAGAATGCATGGGCTTTTACATAGTTGGTAAAAATGCTCCATCATGCAGCCATCATGGAAAAAAGTAGACAGTTTGCTTAAAATTATTTTAGAAATCCACCCTACTCAACAAAGAAATTATACACCAGGAAGAGTGCAAGAATTACTTACCATGGGGCAGAAGAAGCCAGGAGAGTTCTAACATTGATGGTTTTAGAAAAAAAAAATAGGCTTTCTCAACTTTCTACTGGCAATATGACTTTGAAAATATTCTTTCCTATCATTAACACTCAAATTATTTTGTGGGCAAAACGAAATAACACATTTAGTATTCCTTTTGTTCAGAAATGTCTCCACAAGTTAGAATCTCCTAAACAGAGACTAAACTTTGGTGCATTTATTTCTTGACAGGGAACAATTTACAACGAAATGGTTCAGCAGAAATGAAAGAGTATATCTTGAGGCTACTTGATTAGAATCAAAGTTTGAATAAGTACATGTTCATTCCGTTGTGAGCATTATCTTGAGTCAGAGGATTTAAAAATACAGTGAGGACTCCAGCAATTGGGAACAACTGATTTGTATGGGTGATGATTCATGAGGAGTTGAATTTGGAACAGATGACTTGCCCTGGCAAGGAAGGAAAAAGGGAGAGGGAGGAAGTATCAGAGGGAGGAAGGGATGGAGGGAGGGAGGGAGGGAGGGAAAGAGGGTGGGAGGGAAGAGGGAGAAAGCTAAGAAGGGAGGGAGAATAATTTTCTGTGTTCTTTTTTTTTTTCTTTCTGTATTTAGGACAGGGTCTACAGGGTCTACAGGGTCTCACTATGTAGATCAGACTTGTGCTAATTCTCCTGTTTTCAGCCTTCCAAGTGCTGGGATTACAGGCATGCACCACCACACTCAATTTCCATTGCCCTCTCAGTGCACCCCAGGGTGGGGCCAGCATGACATGCCCAGGATTAAATCCGGGCCGCTGAGCTCTGCCTAAGCAGAGTTTAGTTGGCTGAGCTATCAGGCCGGCCCTAATTTTCTGAAATAGATACATTAAGGGCAGAAAATGTACCTAAGGGGCTATGCCTGAATGGACGTCTCAGGTGATATTCCCCAAGGCCTTCTAGGTCCTGTCATTTAAGGCCCTCAGCAGTTCAGTAGTTCCTCTCCTCTGTGGGCCACAGCTGACAGCAGTATAAGATGTCACAGAGTGAAAAGACTTTGTAATATCCTTAAAGACAATAGATGCCAGAGACCAAGCCAGGCGATGATGCTTAAATCACATTGAACAGACAAACAGCAACTACTCTGAGCATCAGCCAGGGCAGAGCAATACTCACAGGGATTTCACAGGCAATGCGTGTGTTGACTGCAGAGAGAGACTTGCACCCCTAAGGGCACATGGGCAGACAGTGCACATGGTGCTGTGTAAATTACTGTTGATTACCTCAATTAAAGATCACAACAATTTTTTTCTGTCCCTCAACCTGAGTCACTTTTCAGATCTGTACTCCAATAAGAGAAGGACCCTGAAAGATGGCAATAAACTGCATTTATTCTCCATTGTTCCTCTAATAAGCATTCAGATATTTACTCTGGTTATTTTCACAGGCCAGGGGAACTATCCAGACAGTTAAGGAGGATGTAGGCTGATGTTGATGCATGGAAACTTACGGTCCTCTACTATAGTCAGAGCCTACAATGCTACTCTGTGGTATCCCACCTCCACTTTGCATGCATCTAAGAAATATGTGGGCGTCCTTAAGGAGCCATCTCCCAACCCCAGAGTGTATCCTTGGGATGATACTCTTGGTACATTAACTTTTCTTTGATTCCTCAACTGGTAAGGAAAGAGTTTCAAAGTAGAGAATCTCAGAAAGAAATATGTGTAATACTTCAGAATCATCATTCTGATTATGGTAGTAATCATAATCAAAGATACACAGAGCTCACATTTTGGTTCATAATATAATTCTCTAATTAAATAAAAAAGAACTCCTTGCAAAAAAGGCTGGTTTTATGGCTAGGATAGTAAATATATAAGACAAGCTTGGAACATTTTATAACCTGAAGTGTCAAAAAAATCATTGAGAAGTATGACAGGTAACATATAAAAACTGAAAAGAACTCACAGTTGAAAATATTGGAATATTTTAGATACACATGAAATTAAGCAGTACTTCTTTTCTCATTATTTTTCCTCCTTCCCTTCCCCACACCTTCCCTGGTTCCCCTTCCCAATTGAGCATTTTATTTATTTCATAATATTTTTTATAAATTCTGGTCCTTCTTTATATTTTAAGTTTCTCAAACCAGAGAAATAATGAGATATTTACATGTTTACTGGATTTATTTCACTGAAGAGTAGGGTCTCAAGGTGCATTAACCTATCTAGAAATGTCTCAAATTCATCTTTTATTTTTAAAAATGTATTTAGTAGAGTCTACAGGGTCTCACCACAAAGATAGGACCTGTAGTGATCCTTCCAGTGTTTCAGCCTCTCAAACTCTGGGATTACAGGTGCGTGCCACAACCCCTGGTCTCAATCACTGTCTTAGCATGCCCCAGGGGCGGGGCCAGCACGGCATTCTAGAGATCAAACTCAGGTTGCTGCACCTACCTAAGTGGGCGCTTTAGTCACTGAGCTATCTGGCCAGTGAGTTCATCTTTCTTTACGTCAGAGCAGTACTCCATAATATATATACATGTATATATATATACATTTTCCTTATTCATTCATTAGTTGATGAGCATTATGCTGTTTTCAAGATTTAGCTGTTATAAACTATGCTACTATGAACACTGGTGTACATATATCACCGTGTATGAAGATAAAAGAAGGGGCATAGCTGGATCAAATTGAACCTTTTGTTTTAGTATTTGAGGAATCTTGATGCTGACTCTCACAGTGGTCACACCTGTCTACACTCACACCAACAGTAGGGAGGGTTCCTTTTACCCACAGCCCCACCAACATGTGCTATTGGTCAATTTTTGGATAATTGCCATTCTTTCTGGAATGAGATGGGATCTCAGCATGGTTTTAATTTGGATCTCTTGAAGAACAGGTGATACTGTGAATTATAATCTAAAGTATAAAATGAAGTGCATTTATATAAGAAATTATTTAATGAACAAATACAGAGTAAAGAAAAAAACAAATCTGCATGAAGAATTCCAGATTGTGGAGATGCTCCACCTCCTGTGATTCTTGCCCTCATCTTGTGTGTGGGATGCACTTATTAGTTTTCTTCCAATGAAAGCATTACAGAGAGAGATGGGGAGTTACTTTATAGTGAAAAACAATAAATACTACCTCAGCCAGCTGTCAAGGTTGACACCAACAGCAATAAATTATGTTGCCCATGTTTATCCTCGATACAATGTGATAAGAATTGCTTTTTCTGTCACACCCACAGTACCAGTCTAATCAGAAGAAAAGCACCAAGTAGATCCCAACTGAGTAATGCTCTATGAAACACATACTACTTAATATTGTGAGCATCATCAAATACAAGGAAAGTTTGTTTTCATTTGCATCTCTTGAACCACAGCTGATGCTGTGAATTATAATCTAAAGTATAAAATAAAGTTCGTTTATGTAAGACATCAAACTGTCATGACCAAGAAAAACCCAAGAAGGCCACATTAATAAATGTGTTGTCTTGTACTGAAATAGAAAAAGGATACAAAGTTAAAAACCAAAAAAATATGAATAAAACACAGGCTTAACTAATAATGTGTCAGCGGTAGACCATCAATTATTTTAAAGCATATATATATATATATATATATATATATATATATATTCTTGAATTGAGCTCAGGCCCTTGCACTCACCAGGGAAGCACTTATTTCACTGAGCCATCTCCCTGGCCCCAGAATATATTATTAATTGGATAAATTTTGCATAGACTTTACAGGAACTCTGATAGTGTCCTTGGATCACTTTTATAAATATAAATGTACTCTAAAATTTTCAAAGTTGGCTAAATATCAAAACAAAAAATATCGCATTCTGAATTATGGCTAGAAAATGTTCAAGATTATTTCTACCCTTATATACCTAAACATTATAATGCTTAAGATATACCTCTTTAACTCTTCTGACTAGACCCTGCAGAAATGAATCTTAAAGAATGAATCTATGGGGCTGATCAAATAGCTCAGTGGACAAAACACCTGTTTAGGCAGATGCAGGGGCTGGGTTCAATCCCTGGCATGCCCTGCCAGCCCTGCCCCCAGGGCGTGCTAAAATGGCATATGAGACTGGGCGTGGTGGCGCATGCCTGTAATCCCAGCTCTTGGAAGGCTGAAAACAGGATTATCATTATGAGTCTGATCCACATAGTGAGGCCCTGTAGACCCTGTACCAAAATACATGAAAAAAAAAGGAATGAACATATAGAACCACAAATTCAACAGAGTATTAGTTCTATTGAAGTGGCTATGCCATATGTGGTTGGTGTTTCCATAGTAGGAAAACAAATAAGCATTCATTTATGATTTGGCAAGTATATTCTTTTGAATTCTAACCAAAAGGAGATTAGAAGCAGTTCAGTGTCACATACAATGGACAACAATATCTCTTCCTAGTTTCGGTCAAGACTATGTGTCCATTCCTGTTCTTTATAATAACTTATGTGATTATCTATAGACCAACTGGGAATTCCAGATATCTCAATAACCATTGCACTGGGGCTATACTGACTGGACAGTAGAAATGAGAAATGGCCAGTGTATATTGGAGATTTTATCACTCATCCTTTATGCTCCCCACCACCAAAACAAAACAACTCTAAAGAGAAGAAACCTTGATTCCCAAAGGGGGTGCACAGCAAGATGGGAAATGGTAAGAAATCACTGAATTATAAATTAGGGCACACTAGGCTTTTGTGTACAGCAAGATTAAGTCAGCATGATAAGAGTATGAAGAAATAGGGTTGTTTTCACTGAGTGAAGGCAGGAAAAGATACAGACAGGAGCCAGGTGACTCACTTGGACATTTCTAGATACTTCCTCAGGTAATAAAAGGCACATTTATGAATACGGACTGAATCCTCAGAAAAGAAAGAATGTATTATTCTACCAAATAAACCATGAGGACAAGCTGTAGGGGTAGCACGGAGTGTAGGTGAATATTAATTTCATTGCCAAGAACAGTTACCGTGACAGACTGCAGTTCATCTCCCAATATCTGTGTTGTATGTTTTCTATCCAGGAGAGAGGTCAATGAGAACTGAGGAAAAGCCAAAGGAAAAGCTTTCTGAAGCTACAAGAAGAAAGATGATCTCCACAGAGATGCCATTCAGACTTCTCCAGAGCTGCAAATGGGGCCACAGCTCAGCGCCTGTTCCTTGTTCTTTGACCCATCAGTGTGTTGACACTGAAGCAAGACTTTCTACTTGCTGCTACCCGCTGGGGCCAACTCATTGCATTGCATTTGTGCCATGCGAGAGATTTTCTCTTGTCTGGAGGAAGATATTTCTCTGATAAACTTTTGCTCTGAGATTCTTCATCAAGCGGCCAAGACGGTCCTAAAATTTTGCTCCAATCTGTGCCAAATCGTTATTTTCCATTATCTTTTTACAAAGGCAGAGCTGCACAGTAATCTGAAGTCTCCCCTGGCCCCCCTTCTTTCCTTTCTATTTCCTAAATGGTTCTCCACTTAAGCTACTTCGTATCAAATCCATCTGAGCCTGTGTGTCTCAGAGAACTCATCGTGACACAAAGGTTCTCAACCCTCTTATTTGCTTATTTGAATTCTACATTTCCTAGAGTATATTAAACTGTATGTGTTCATGCGTCTGCTTCCTTGGCAAGTGAAGGATTCTTAGTCTGCCTGGTAAATAATAATGAGCCTCACACAGTCAAATATCACTCGTTGAGTTTGCTGAAGAAAATTTTATGAAATGTATATGATCTTAGTACGATGTATATATATCAAATTTAGCATTAACATGTTGCATTATAACTACTGATGGACTTTTTCTAATGACCACTACTGAGCTGTGATTTATTTAGAATTATCATCATTTCTATTGCTTTTTGTGTTTCTGGTATGCAGTACCACCAAATAGCACTAAGTATATGCTAAAATTGTTGATTTTTGCTTATTACAAGTATTAATAGATCATATTAAATAATAGAGGATATGTGTCACAAATTCATGATTATTCCTTGACTCTCTCTACTGAAATATTCCAAACATAAAAAGGAACAGTTTTAAGGACTAGCCAAATAGCTCAGCGGATTACAGTGCCTGCAAGCAGGGGCAGGGGCTGAGGGTTTGATCCCCAGGCCTGCTGTGCCAGCACCACCCCTGGGGTATGCTGAGACGCAATTGAGCCTGGGTGTGGTGGTGCGCACCTGTAATCTCAGCTATAGGGAGGCTATAAACAGGCGGATTACCAGAGTCCCATCTAGTAGTGAGACCCTGAACACCTTGCAGACTCTTCCCTAAAAAAAAAGTAACAGTTTTAGAACTACTCCTGTTACATACACTGACATTTATAAAAAAAATACATGAGGAAATAAAAGTATTTCTAATTGACCTAAATAAGAATGAAAGTACTGTGGTGATACTTAAAATGTAGCATATGGTCACTGGATGACTTGGAAAGTTGCCTTATATAAAAGTAAACATTTATTTATTGATTTGGTTCATTCATCTAATCCATACTGAGCATCTAAATACCAACCACATTATTGTAAACCATAATATTTTCTTACACTGGAACATAAATATTTCAAATAGACCACATTTAAAGATTTATTTCTTCATTGATATTTTCCAATTCATTATACATTGCTTATTGACACTTCTTAGTAATTCAGTATTAATATCTATTAGCACCTAATTTAAAAACACATAACCTCATAAATAAAATATATAACCCTAAATATTGATCATTATTATCTTTCTTTCTTCACTAACTTCTCCTTCCATACTGAAATATAAAAATAAAACAAGCAAGAAAAACAAAACAAAACAAATCAATTATTTTTTTAGAAGTTCAAAATAACTCCTTAATTCTTTTTGACAAATGATTTCTCTTAAATTACAATTAAAGACTGTACCTTATTGGCCTTAACTTCTCATACTTCCTTTTGGAAGATTTATGGATTGCAAACCATTATTCTACTAAACCTATTCTTCAAAAGACCGTGAATAGTTGTCAATAATATTCCCAATGGGAATCAAAAATCTTGCACAGGAAGAATCTGTGTGCTCATCAGTTTTCTGTCCCTGAGACAAAGTGCCTGATTCAAAGGTTTAAAATCAGGGTTGGGAGGCTGTACTGCTGTGGATGTAGGGTGAAGCAAAACATCACAGTGAAAAGGTGTGGCAACAAAACTGCTTACTCACGACAGCAAGGAGCAGAAGAGGATAGAGATCAAAAGAAAGTAGCTGAGGACAAGATGGTCATGACCCGTGACTCACTCCCTACAAATAAGCTCTACTTCTTTTTTCCCTTCACCTCCCCAAAATCTCATCAAATTATATCATCAATAGATTTATTGATCAATGAAGTTTGAGGCTTCATGATTCAATCACTTGCCAAGAGCCTTCAGTGATCAAGCCTTTAACAAGATGAGCCTTTTGGAAGACATAGCATAACCAAGCTAGAACCATCCGTGACACAGAAGAACGTCATCTATAAAGTGGGAAAATGAAGTAAACAAATCATTCAAGTTAAAGGAAGCAATAAATGACTAAATTAGAAAAAGTAACAAGAAAAGCTAGTCTCAAACATTATTGTGTTGAGCTTAATCCTGCTCTAGTTAGCCATCAGTTTAAATAATGAAGAAAAAGGGAAACTATATTACAGAGCGGAGTATTATTGGGGACCCTGGCAGTGAGTCTCCGATTCCCTGCAAGGTGCTACGGTGCGCAGCACAAAGAAATAGCAAGAGGTGAACAGCAATGCAGGGGGGATGTGCGATGGCCAGTGATCGCGGGAAGCAAAAGGCCACGAGGCAGCCAGAGCCTCGGCATTTGGTGATCACATTCACACTGAAGAAAATGCTGAGGAGATTATCGGATGATGCACAGGTTGGTGCTCAGCTGAAAAGGTTTTACATTTATGAGGGTCACTGCGGATGACCCAGAGGGTGGTTGGTGGGTGATCTTAAACCAACGAAGGTCTTGTGTTAATGAGGACGGTGGGGGGGAGATGGCAGGCAAACAAGAAGTGTGTCCTTTTCTCTAGGTGAAGCCATTATGATTCTTATAATTGCTCAGTTCTCAAGGAACCAATATATCTTCAACTGATGTAATCGTGCCCTGAGGTGTCACATCGAAGGACCCGAGGCACATGGAGTTATGTTTCTTCAGACTATAGCCAGCTTGCATGGCAAGATTATAGATGTCAGACAAGCCTTGATCACAATTTAATTATGAAATGATTTCTCCCAAAATTGTATGGAATGGTCCTCAACCGGGTATGTTTATTAGTAGAATATAGAAACAGTGGAAACATCAGAATCTACCTGACTACTGCTTCTATATGACTTGAGATTGAGAAATTTCTCTTCTCTGCCTCTCTTATCTTCACTCCAGCTTAAATTTTATACCTCCTTCTTGGTTAGACATAATTCATTACCTTCCTAACCAGCCTCTTTGCTGCCTGGCTTTTTCTCATCTAGAACGTTTTCAACAATTTCATACAGGCTGACTTTCTCAATCTGATTATGTCACCTTTTCTTTCAACAAATGTTGTGTCACCTCTCCTTAGGAGTAAAAATCCAATTCCCTTAATATGATATTTAAAAATTCATAATTTGTTTTAAACCTGCATTTTTGTCTTGATCTCAGGACATATCTTTCAGTATTGTCACATGCTGGGCCTGCTGGTTCTCTCCAAATTCTCATTTATTTCTTCCCATCTTTTCTTAATCTTACCCATCTTTCTGAATCACTTTTCTGTTTCTCTGATGGATGCGTTATATGTCACCTGTCCCTTACTAACTGCTACCATATAGATCTTTGGGAAGACTGTCTGGAAGAAATGCCAGGAAACACATATAACTAACTCTAGTTGTACAGCAATACAGTTCTGGTGAATATTTTCAAGTGATTTATTGGAATCCCGTTGTCTAGTTATGTACTTCACAAATCAACAAATATATGTAAGGTATATTTGAATTAGTGTGATCTTTGTCTCACGTTGTGCAGGACCATTAGTATCTGAGCACAGCATCGGGTGATGTGCAATTGCAGCGCTGTGAAACTCAAGCTGCAGACGTGTTAGACCCATTTAGAGAGTTCCAGGCATTTCTGAGAGGCAGGCTAAAATATGAATGGGGTCTCTCGGAATGGATGTGCAGAGGAGCAGTCAGGAGCAGGTCAAGTTACATTCTGAAAGGTTTCTGAGGAGTTATATGTTTCTCTAATTGCACAAACGTGCCACAAGGTGACCACAGACATAGAAAGATGTGGGATTATAAGACAACTATGCTACAGTAATAGAGTGATTTTGTAAGCTCTTTAGAAGGGCTCATTGCTGGGAATCTCAAAATGAGTCACTCAGGGAATACCACCTAAAACTGAGAATTTTGGCCAAGAATGATGGTGAAATAAAGTGAAAGCCTGTGTATAAGAAAACAAGTGTTCATTTCAGTAAATCAGACAATTTCCAGTCAGAGAAAGAAGGGGGCTTTAACTCCATCAGTCCTGTGTGCCCCTAGGCTTTCTCTGCCTTGGTGTGTGTTGGGATTTCTTCAGGGAGTCATGATGAATTTTAATGATTAATATAAAATAAAATCAAAGAAACTCGTTGGGTTGGCAAAGAACTGTAATCCAAGTATACGGGGAGTCTGAGGCAGTGGGTAGTCAAGTCCCAGCCCAGCTTGAGCAAGTTAATAAACCTTGTAAGAAGCTATTTCAAAAAAATAATAATAAATGGTCTGTAAATGTAGCTGTGTGCTGAAGAAAAAAAATATACCTATTTAAAACACAAGCTTCTTTCATTTCTCCCTACCAGAGAGAACCTTTAAAACAATTAAAATAATTAAAATATTTTATCAAGAATTTTTATTTTCTTCAAAACATAACAATATTTTATATTCAAAAAGAAAATGTCAATGAACAGATTAAGCTTAAATTTTAGAACGGAGAGTAAATATTGAAAATTAATTTAAATCTCTCATTTAAATTTTGCTAGATGGGAAAAAAGATTTTCCCTAGACAGCTAGAGATGTCAGAGAGGAGTTTTGAATCTGTCACTCTTGTCTTTGAACATAACATAATTTCATCAAGCATTACATTTAATTGGTTGTGGGGTTTTACAAACTATGGTCCACCAGTCAAATGAAGCTTACTATCTGTTTTGATAATATTTATTGAAATACAGCTTTGCTCATTTATTTACAATTGTTCCATGGGTGCTTTTATGTGAGCATGACAGAGATAAGTACTATAACAGAAACAACATGGTTCTGTGAGACAAAAATATTTTTTATCTGAATTTTTACAGAAATGTTTGCCATATTTGTATCTGAACTTAGACACACTCTTGCAATAAATAAGCTTACCCATTTTCCTCAGTCCATCTTATTTTCCATCTTATTTTTCATCTTATTTTCCTTACAACTACTGCTCTTGTGCACCACCCAGTTTTCTGATAGGACGCACACCATCAGAAAGGGATCGAGTCCTTACACTGTAGCAAATGTCTCCCTGTTATCTGCTATCATTCATTTTTAATTAAAAAAATATTCTAAAAGAAATTGTTTTAATGCTTTTATGAGTAGCCATGACATATATTGTATGTTCAGTTGCAAATGAACTGTACATTGTGCACTTTATTTCTGTTGAGCCTTGTTTACATAGTGACCCCAAGACAACTTAATAATTCAGGGTGTCTTGCACAGGCTAACATTGAAATTTTGCAAAGATTCTGCAAGCAAAGGCGAACATCTTCAGTACTGCCTAATTTTCTTTTTTTTTTTTTCATTTTTAAAAATGTATTTAACACAGGGTCCACAGGGTCTCACTACACATCGTACTTGTAGTGATCTTCCTGTTTTCAGCCTCCCAAGTACTGGAATTACAGGTGCAGGCCACCATGCCTGGTCTCAATCAGTGTCTCAGTGTGCCCCGGAGAGGGAGGGGAAGACAGCACATTATGCTGGGGACTGAACCCTGGTCCCTCTGTCTGCCTAAGCAGGTACTTTAATCCACTGAGCTATCTGGCCAGCCCAGTATTTTGTAATTTTCTGCTTATCTCTGATTAGCTTTGTGATCCTATTTCACAATAACAGTTTTTATCTTTGTGGTGAAATTTTTTTCTGAGCATCCTCTGCTAAAGATAACTTTACCTTTTAAATTGGTAATGCTGAGCACATTGTCTACTTCATCAAAACAATGCTGTCATAAGAAACAAAAAATTGAAAAAACAGCAATGATACCTAACAAGACACTTTCAAAGAGTAGAATAACAATCGTAGTTAGCTGCTTAGCTTTCACTTGGAAAAAAATGAGAGCAGGAAATTAATGGCAATGATCAGATAGCAATAAATGTTGGACTTAAGAAACAAACCTATCTTCTCGGCTTGTAGAGATAAGCACGAGGACAAGCAAAAACCACAGAAAATTTTAAACAGAGTGATGTTACAGGGGAAATTGAAAAGATTGTGCTCACGGACATCATACCCTGGTGACTTTGGACAAGATGAGAACAGCGCACTGGGCTGCAGCCTTAAAGAGGGGAAGAGCACTCAGTGGTCAGTAGTATATTGACAATTCAGTTGTCATTGAGATGCCACTGTTAGTTTCTGCTGCATTTGTTTTAAAGTTACGGAGAATAAATGCAAAGGAACAGCCTAAAAGTGTACATGTACCAATAAGCAAATTCTTCTTGGAAAATGGCATTTTAAGTGATGTGATAGGCAGTTATGGTTCCTTCTGTATGACAAATGCTTCAGCAGAGGGTGGCTAGCAAAGCCATTCAACGAAATAGGATCAAGAAGCAACGATAGCAGTTTTTATCAAATGTATCCGTATTTTATCGCTGGAGCTGGTAAGGTATGCAGATTTCACCAAATGATGACACCTAACTGAGGTGCAGCTTGGAGTCACATAATCGAGACACTGCCTGGTCATAAAAGTACCATGCAAATGAGGCCCAGGAGGTTCTTATGATTGCTCATGTCAGAAAGTAATTAAACATAAGGTTGTCTCAATAAAGATTCCTTGGTCTAGAGCTATGCAATAATCTGTAATTGATTGAAGATATCCAAAACTTTTATTTTTCAATTGTTAATTATATTTAAAATTTTCTTTGAATTCACTTGGAAATTATCTTGTTGCTAGGGCCTCTTTCAGGGATTTCAGAAGCTTGGTATGGGTCGCAGAATATTTTTAAGGTAAGTTTCTCCTTTACTCTTCACACACTTGGGCACACACTCGGGTACCTTCATTGCTTTATCTTTTCTGAAAGCATTCATTTCCTTTTCATGCAAACTTACAGATACTGCCCAGATCCTGGTAGTTATTTGGTTTCCTATTACTGAATACAAGTCCAGACATCCGTATGTTAAAGGAGGATGGTTTAATGTGGCTACGTAAAAGGATTCAGTCCAAGTTCAGCTGGCTACAAACATAGTAAAAAGATGATAGAAGGCCATTTGGAAGAGTAGCTGTTCAGTTCATGGTGGCCAGTAAGCAGAGCAAGAGTGTCAGAGGAGAAAATCAGAAGGACACCGCTGAGTTACTAACCTGTTTTGACATTGTCTCATTGTTATTTGTTTCTCATTAAAATTAAAAAAAAGAAGGATCGGATAGTTCTCAAAATCATGTCACTATGACCCATCCAGAAACACCTGGAAGTTGTACTGTCAATCTGGGCAGGTCCCAAATCTAATCAAATTGATACTCCTCCCTAACTGCTTCATCCCACTCCTTTCAACTTGATGAAAGCTCATCTTCTTAAATCACACTGAATCTCTAAATGAAGAGAATGGCAAGTGTGTAATTCTGCCTGCAGAGCACAGCTATCCTTCGTGCAACCCAAAATGTATCAACCCCTTTCCCCAAACTTTGAGCATTTTTCAAATGTCCAAGTGAAAATATCTTGAGCTGGAATACAAACTCTTTGCTGTGAACAGGTAAAACTCAAAAACAAATTAATACCAAAGTACAGCAACACGGGTCAAACATACCAGAAAGGAGAAATAGAGTTATTTAAAAGAAATGGACCAAAGTGAAACCAGCAGGACAAATGTTAGGTCCTGTGCTTCCATATCCTCATCTGGGTCGCATGGCTGAGGTGTGAGCGTCAGGGGCTTTGGTGACTTGCTGGTTGCACCAGGCATGCCTTTTCTCCTCAGCTTCTGTTGCTCACAGCCACAATCTTTTCTCAGTAGATGTTGCATGCTTTAGGCATCTCTGACTTCCTGGGCTCTCCTTTGTGCCTATAGCTCTATGCCAATAGCTTCGTACATCAGCCTCTCTAGGACTCATTTGCCAGTCTCCCCAACAGGCTTTCCTTTGAGTCTGGGCGGAAGCCTTTTTAAATCCCATAATCTTTGTTTTCTGCATTCTGCTAAAAGCATTGTTACATGGGTGATGCCCAGGTCAATTCTCAGTAGCCAGGTCCCCTTGGACCACTGCTATTTCAATCTCTGAGTACCTGGGAAGCTGAGCAGAGTAGCACAAATCCAGGGAATAAATTCCCTAGGTAATCCTTCTCCAAAGGGAAGAATAAAGGTTTCTTTTTTTAAATGAAACCTTTACACTTTCATGCCTTTGAGCCTACAGTGGTGAGATCTTGTTTCCTTTTTACTCAAACTTATAGATACTGCCCAGCTCCTGGTAGTTATTTGGTTTCCTATTACTGAATACAATGCCAGACATTCATATGTTAAAGGATGATGGGTTTTATGTGGCTACATAAGAGGATTCAGTCCAAGTCCAGCTGGCTCCAGACATGGTAGAAAGATGGTAGAAGGCCATTTGGAAGAGTAGCTGTTCAGTTCATGGTGGCCAGTAAGCAAAGCAAAAGAGTGTCAGAGGAGAAAATCAAAAGGATACCACTGAGTTACTAACCTGTTTTGAAATTATCTCATTGCTATTTCTTTCAAATTTCTAAGGTACTATCAAGTGTTTGTTTTGTCACTGACAAATTCTTTGGTTTATTTTCAATGTTGCTAATCTTTTTAGCAATAAGACCTGTTTTGATCTCAACTTTACATTTGGTACCATTTAGGAAAAAAATTAAGCTTTTCTGTTCTTTTGACTCTGCCTTTACTCCAAGTTTTCACTATGAATCTGGTTCAAAGTAGTCAGAGTACTGGTACTCTAAGATGAGTGGTTGTTCTCGAAATTTCCTTTGTCATATTACTTAATACACTGTCCTTTACCTAAATTTCCTGCACTTGTACGACATGGGCAAAATTAAGACAAGTTTTATGTCACTATGTAACATATACAATATCTAGTCCAGCTGAAAATTCAGTCCTTATGTCCAAACAAGACCCCTGGAACCTGGCCTTTACTGACTGAATTCCTGTCATCATTCTGATTTTTTCACCTCTAAGCATAACCACCCATCAAGTTCTTTAAGAAGTATTTAAGAACTTCTCTAAGCAGCATCTCACTGCCTTTCTAAATTCCTTCCTCAAAAGAGTTCCTAAAGAATTCACATCATATGAGCAGGTGTGCTCACAGAAATAATCCCACTCCTTTGGTACCAGTTTTCTTGTTTTTAAGCTTTGTCATTTCTGGACCTAATACCAACACTCACAAATTTAAGAAGAACTTTAATTTATCTCACTTTTAAAGGAAGATTTATGGGCCTGCTGTGCAGGCCCTGCCCCTGAGGTGTGCTTAGACAGCGATTGAGACAGTGTGGTGCCGCACACCTATAATCCCAGCTCTTGGGAGGTTGTAAACAGGCAGATCACTATGAGTCTGACCTAGTAGTGAGACCCTGAACAGCCTGTAGACCCTTCCMTAAAATACAAAAAAGAAAAAAAAAGGAAGATTCAGTCCATGCTCCSTTAGCTCTAAGGCAGAATGACAATAATGTGTAGTAGAGAAAAGTTCCTCAGATGTATTGACTAGAAAAGAGAATAGGGGACCAGTGTCAGAGAATAAATGTGAACTAGCAATAAACTCCAAGACTAATCCTTCAAAAGCTTTCGAGGCACACTCAGATATGTGCTTCATCAGCCCTCCAGGTGGACTCCAAGGCCAAGAACATTAGCCCCCCTGGACAGTTCTTATCATACCTTAATATGATTGACAGAAGTCTCCAATAATTAAATTTATATTCTTCAAAGATACCTTTCATAAGTAGTTATGCCTTCCCTGAGGCTTTCTGTTTAATTTTTGTATTAGCATAAGTACTACAATTTTACTTTACTTTATTTTTGAAAGAATACTTCTATCTAGGAATGAATTTAAAAATGACTTACTCTGTCTAAACATTTGATTTCCTTTTAACTCTGGACACATTGTAGACAAAAAATATATACAGCATTAGTAAGTTTAAGAGGTAACGTCTAGTCTCTAAAATGAATTCTGAAAAGTGTCATTTTAAACCGCAAAAGTAGACAGATGTGGTGGCACATACCAATAATCCCAGCATTTGGGAAGCTGAGGTAGGAGGACCACGTGAGCTACAGGCCTTCCTAGGCTACATGATCAGTCCAGGGCCATCCTAGTGAGACTCTATCTGAACATGAAACCAAACCAACCAACCAAACAAACCCACCAAGCAGCCGCAGAATTTTGGTTTATTAATGTCACAGTAGTGGTGAAGTTATAGAAAAGAAGTAGGCCGAAGTAAAACCTAGCAGGATAAACATTATGTCCTGTAGTTCCATATCCACATCTGGGACACATGGCTGAGGTGTGAGCTTCAGGGCCTTTGGTGGCCTTGCTCAAAAGTGGTGGCTTTTGACACCGCAGCTTTTGCCTTACCTCAGCCCTTCTGCATCACAGCTTTGTTAAAACAGGTAGAACTCTTCCAAAAGATCTTTGTACTATGATAAATCCCAATTTTACAGCAGCATAATACTTAAAATATTTACACTCACTTTCTTAAAATAAAATAGAACAGAAAAGTAAAGATTGTGATCTATAAGTTTATTTCTTTAACTGGTTTGATTCTATACCTAGAATCTCTAGGTGTGTCCATGGCTGAGTCAGTAGTGTCCTAACGATATATATATATATATATAT